>QVNV01008293.1:0-13381 GCA_014825455.1 Pseudomyrmex pallidus
GATTTAATGCAGTAAATACGACACTAGAGCAGAATTACGAAACGTCGGTTTACAGGTCTCTATAGTCGGTATCCAGTACCCTCTTAAGGAAGAGTTCTTCTCGGCACCGGAAAAATTTTGTAAACTTTTGTTTTCGAAAAAACTACTATAAATTTTTGCACCACTTGAAAGAAGAACAAATGAACTATTTATAACGTTTTATTTATTTATTTTTGTGAAAACTTTTAAGTTACGCACATATACATACGTCCCCGTACTCTGTAGAAAATGGAGGAATGCATGTTAAGCTAAGTCAACGTCACGTTGTGTAATAGACACAGTCTTACATTCTTATCTAATAGAGCAATTCCATTTAAACTTTAGTGCCAATGGCTCTTAAGTATGCGGGCGTATGCTCGTTAGTTTTTAAATTTCGTTTCGAGATAAGTTCCTCCTGGAAAAGGTCAAAAGTCTTTATCGGCCACTCAGATCGGTTGTAGATTAAACAGCAGTGAGATTATCCGCGCAAGGAAAATTGTGTATTCCGCGAGGAAAGTTGTGAAAATGAGCGAATATTTGATTTTCAATCTGTCTGTGCTACAAATCCGATAGGCCGGTGCAAATTCGCAAACCTAACATATAAAATGCGCCATCGAGTTATTATCTAATAGCTGCCACATAACAGAGTATATATCGTTGCGAAAAAAAACTCAAGTGGAAGTGTATATACGTATGAAATGTATATTATGTATACATACCTATCACATCTCCGTAGCCTTGGCGAATTTTCTTGCGCCAGTTTACATTATTCCACAAGGGAAGTCATCAACAAGCGACTTGTGGTTTTTGTAATTGTCCCTGCTGTTCTCTCATCACGTACACTATTTTCAATTCTTAATATAGAAAAGAGACATGAGAGCGCGCGTAATATTGCTACTGAGATATTATTAGTGGATGATACGCAGTAGTTTTTGCTGAACCTAGTTTTCGAGGTCGAATCCATAGAGAGAGATACAGAAAAAAAAAAAAAAAAAAAAAAAAAAAATTTTGATTGCACTTGTTTCGCACAAATGTGATATTTTAATTAATTAACAGATATCGCAAACTTGATGCAACTTTTCTGGGAATTAATTAACTTTTATTCGCGTAGAGAAATTGAGATGCAAATTTCAAGGCAAATAAGATGATGATAAAAACAGGACATGCCAGTTTTACGTAATGTAATAAGTGTATATGTGTATATACAAATATGTATATACAATTTAACAATAAATTATTTTCATTTGCCACAATGTTATAAATAAAAACACGCTGTTTTTTTTTTTTTTTTATTCAAGCAAAATTTCTTCATTTGTCGTTAATTAATTGCTTGATCAATTACGAAACTAATCATCAAGTATATAAAAATACGCGCGACTTATGTTTGTCGTCTAGACTTTTATGCAAAGATTGCACACTCTCTATGTTAATCAAAAGTAACACTACTATGTAGCAATTTAAGCGGAATTTTGTAAGAAGGAAACACAGTGAATCCCGGGCTCAGGCTTTCGCAATAACGTACCTACTGCTAGAACTGTGTTATCGAGATTACATGATAATTCACACCATTGTTTCGAGACAATGTTTATTGTCTCGATTTATGACTTTAGAACGCGCATAATATTAATGGTCCAAATACTCCAAATAACGTTGTCGTTAATTTGAACAAAATGTTTGTTTTTTTTTTCTGTGAAAACTTCGAATAGGATCAAATATTTTTATACTTCTTTCTTACCGCAGCTTAAATCGAGCGAGAAGATACGAAAAATTCGGAAATAAAATATTTGCAGCGATTGTAAAACGTTTTAAATTGAAGTTTTCATTTCGAGTAATTACATAATTTATATTTACATAACTTTGCGTGCTAACTTTTTGTTCTAATTTTATATCAAACAAATTAAAAATCCCGATATGATCAAATCGTGATATCTATATGTATGAAAATGACGGGAGTTGAAAGTACCGAACAAACATCAAGGAAAAAATCAACTAATTGCACATATATTGACGAAATTTTACAAATTATCAAAGAAAACATTTTGTCGCATTTTACGTCTATTGCAAATTCATTTGACACACAAAGTTGACGTGAAAACTTCACGGTTAATTTTTAGGCAATACGCGCTTTTCCGTAAAAAAAAAACACAATAAATCTCAAAAACAGATCTCTTAGCTCCGGTTTCCGTGCGCATTTTTCACCACGTCGTATAAATCTACGTTTCGCACGATTTTTCGCAATAACCAAGCAAGAGTTGCATTGTTCGGACGGTCACAAAGTGTTGTGCAAAGTTGTCACATGTTATTATATGCAGGTCGAGAAGAGAGGAGTCGGAATGCGAAAAGAAGGAGGAGAAGGAGGATTAATATTACTGTTGCACACCGACACTAGGTGCAACAGTGAGTTGGAGATTTTAAATGGTAACGTGTTGTACGCACATATTATTAATTATCACGATTGAACGTAAGAAAATGTGTGTTGGTCTCCGCGTTTGCGCGCATCACACGCGGAATAAACCGTATTGAATTTATCGCACACGCGAACTTGGCCATTAACGTTTAATGCCGTTCATGCGCGCGCAACGTTTGAATATTATACAGAGGCATAAATTTCGAGATAAACAAGGCCGCCAACGAAAGGTTGGCACACAGGTCAGCCGGTACTTAATCCAAATGAAGTACCGGCGACATTTAACGATATGTAGGACGCGAACAAATGTTTTCTCGAATCGCGGTCTTTTTGCAGCCTCCGTTGCATTTCCCGTTCAAACATTCGGCGACGCGCTGCGTAAATCGAATTTATTTATCGCTTCGTGAAATGCAAATTTAAATAAATCTGTCTTCTTATAATATGGTGAAACATTTGATTCGCAAAATCATTTATATTTATTGTATACGTGACAACGTTGTTTCGAAACTATAGTAGATATGTAAAATAGTATTTACTAATATTTGCAAATTGTGCGACACCCCCCCGTGTACACGCGGGGATGATCCGAATCGAACAATCAACGAGGAAAATAATAATAAGAGAAATAATAATATTAATATAATAATATTATAAATAATACGTAATAAAAATCCGATTCTACGTGCGAGATAATTTAATAAAGTGTAATTTGAACAAAGTAAAAAATAAAAAAAAATAATTCGAACTGAATTTTAATTAGTAATTAAATTTTAATTCAAATTACACTGAAAAAAAAAATAAATTTTACCTTAATTTATGAGATAAAAATACACATTGCTTTTTGTAAGAATTATTTATACATATTGCATTTTTTAAAACCTCACTTTTGCACGCACAAAAAATTATTATATCTTCTGTGCAATTAAATAAACCCCGACGACATTTAATTATCGAATATTAACTCGCAAAAGTATTAAATTCACATCCACAAGTGAATATCACTGCGATGTCTACAAAACTGTTTACAAAATCGAACCTTGAATCGAACTTCGAGGTCGCTGATGGCTCGTTAATGAACATGTCCCATCTCATATGTTTTCTTCGCCACCACACTTAATTACATAATTGTTACATAATTCTCTTTTTAGCATCAAAGAAAGGTTATATACTTGTTTTTTATTTGTATTTCAAGGATTTTCATTAATATTCGTTCGAAATGTCGATGAACCACGACGACACATCGGTTCGCCGTCATATATAAATATTGCGAAAAAAAATGTGTAACTAACGTATTTGTTACAAATTGCGGAAAAATTTTCTTGTATACTCGTACACAGTTTTTATTGAATTTTACACATATGTACATACATACATATAATATAAATGTTCCATATATTGTGTACAAATAAAATTAACGCTCATAGTCGCATATAAAAAACAATTGATCAATTAAAAATTGTTATTGTGTCGCAGAACATTCTATTTCTTTTTTTTTTTTTTTTTTACATATTTCTGATTTTCATATTTGAAATGTCAAACGTTATCTTTCAACATCACGTACACAATTTTTTCTCTCTAACATTATATTTTCTGGAGTATTTATTGTTCATCGCTACGCATTTTGATTTTATTAAAGAACTGAATTAAAAACAAAGTGAATTTATAAAAATCTCAATACCGTGTGTCGTAGGTAAGGCATCTTTGGTCAACGTTAAGTATTTATTACGAGCGTGCGTAACAGGTGTTCGAGAAGTTACCGGAGCTCTCCAAGCAAAAGTGTTACGTCATCATGAAGACGACACATGCGTATATTATCGACTACTCCCACAACTGAGATTTTATCTCTGCGCAACAAGTCGTGTAATCAAGAAATAATTTTTGGTGCAAGCAAATGATAAAATAAAAACATGTTTGCTGACTTGAAATTAACACAATAGGTGAAGTACGAAATACTTGAAGAAAAACGGGATAAACCGAGTATAAATAGACGAACTCTCTCTCTCTCTCTCTCATTGCTGCGCACATACTTGTACATTTTTGATCGTAAAAGGAAAGACAGAGAAAGAAAAAGAATTTCGTCAGCCTGATATACCGGAAAACGGAATCTTTTTCACTTTTTCTCAACGAAAATTACTGTGGAAACTCTCTCAAGAACTTATTCGCCTTAATCTAACCGCGAGTTGCGGCACAGATGACATTGACTATTCTGTTACTCGTTTACAACGTCTACGTTACCACTAGGTGAAAGTTGACGGAGCGCATCTTCAAGGTTACCGGGGAACAGTCTTTACACGCGAATAACGTTTCTCGCGAAATTCGGTGTCGTCGAGAGAGACGGCTACGGAATTTTGCAGAAAGGCATAGGCAGACATACCGCGGCGTGTTTTTCTTCTCGCGGTGCAAAAAAAAAAACGAGACCGTAAATGACAGTAAAATCTTGAAACAGATAACAATCCCGATTGAGGTACGAAAAGAATAGGCCGCGCCTTAATCGCCGAGAACGTTAATTACTCCATTGTGCGTTTCAATTATCCGATACGAACGGCAACAAAGGTTTCGTGCGAAATGTCGGCAATAATTTAATAAGGCGTTTAGCACGGCTACCGTACAATTCATTGTAGCTGTTAATATCGTCGTCGTTGAATAAAATAATCAAGTGATTAAAAAAAAACAAATCACTTGGAGTTATAATAAACTACTGTTTTATGACACTCAGTAGTTGTTTGCATCTTTGGCGATTTCATTACGACTTTAAGACTACATAATAAAATTATAAAATGAAATTTTTTGTTTTAATTTTTTTTTAATTAAATTTTTTTTTTTTTTTTTAATTAAAATTTTTTTGAGAACCGAGAGCTAATAAGAGTCAAAAGCTAGCACACGGATGTATCTCGGAACGTCCAAGGTCTTCTTTTACAATTAAGTAAAACTAAAACCGCGTCTGTGAGTCTATGTTTTTTTCTTTTTCGTATTTAATTAATTTCTAGTTAGACCCGTTTTTATTTTCGTTACGTTACTTTCTTTCAATCTCGTACATCAACTTGCAATTTGAAAAATTACACATTAACTTAAACATTCACATCTTTTTTTTTTTGCGCGCGCGCGCTATTAATAAGACCTCACCATGTTTGTTATATCATTCCTTTGTGCTGTACGAAAACAAAAAGCAAAAATTTATCTCATTATACGTGAAAAACAGAGAGAGAATCTGCATTAACATATGAAGAGATGTGAGCACACTCAGCCGACTATTCATCAAGCTTGAGTTAAGGCTCAAAGAAAAGGAAAGTTTTTTTATCTGACGTTGTCTACTGCAATCGATGCGACATGTATTTTATTCTGAATTTTTATTGCGACAAGAATCATTTCGAACGTTCAAACAAAAATGTTTTCTAGGCCGGACTTCGATTAACGAGAGACTGTTAATAAACAGAAAGAAGAAGAGATCGACAGACAGAAAGAGAGAGAGAGAGAGAGAGAGAGAGAGAAAACATATTTTGAAATAAATAAACAAAAGCATAACATATCAATTAAAACTTAAAAAAATAAATAATACTTCGAAGTCTTGCCCAATGATTGCGTAAGTCACTTGCATTATCATATCAATCAATTATCGATTGCAATCTCTCTCTCTATCCTTTTAAATAATTCCTGGAAGCAGACCGGATTTGGCACGTAAGAAAAAGGGAAAAAGAGCGCGAAGTCAATTCCTCACTGACTGCGAGGAAAGAGAGAGAGAGAAAGAGAGAAAGAGAGATTTCAAGATTACGGGAGAATCGATCCGCGGAATCTCCAACCCCTAATTATCTGAACTAATTATGACTTGATCTATAGAAGAGTCTCTTGCTGGATCGTCTCGTAGCAAACCGGGTGGGATGAGTCCACCAGTCTGGTGGGGATCATTTCTATATAATCGACGGTGAAGGTGCCTGTCTCTTCATATCCTATCAGTGGCCACGTTTCTTTAACCGCGCTATCCACGTCTGTTCGTAAATCAATTTCAAGAGACTAGTGATCACAAGGTGAGTGTCCAAGTTCTTGTCGTCATCCGGGGATTGGAAAAATCTACTTGATCTGCTCTCCGTCTCGAGAGTAATTAACGGTAAGTTCAAGTTTTCGATGCTGCGGACAGAAGAAGGGAAAAAGTTTTTATTCGTGACGATAAGAGCGTGACAATTAAAACATTGGGATTTTCTCTCTGTAGCGTTGAAAATTGAACTTTGAATTTCTCGATCGAAACTCCCGCGCTCGTCTAACTTGCCATCGTCCCCGGAATTTTGTTTTCAATAAAAATCTCTCTCGGTTCTTCTAACATTTTTTTTTTTTTTACTTTGCACACACACACACACACACACACAAAATTATATTTATTTAATGAAAACTGCCAACATTTCTTTTGAATATTGTCTTTACTCTCTAAGATTCAATTAATTACATTCTGCTACACATTAACGATACGTCTCGCGTTCCTTATACATATGTAATTTCTTCGTTTTCCAACAACGTCAGAGAAATTTCCAGTTTCAACTGGATGTCAATATATCGCGTAATATAAACGACGATAATATCGGCGTCGACGTGAAAAAAAAAAGTCATCTTGCGACTTCATTAGACGGGGACACACCACTCCCTAAGAGAAACTTCTGATGGAAAGGAAATGTTTGTGTCCGTCGAATGAGTCTCTCGCTCGCGGTATACCTGTACATATATCAACACGTTATTACACACGCGATACTCTCTCACCGACTACTTCCAGACTGTTTCGGATACGTAATAAAATTGTTGAAATTGCGCGACGCGGCGCGCCTAAATGTTTCAAATTGATATTTAAACAACTTCTTCATCCCGCTCTCTAACGTTCACGTTTTCCGACGATTTATACTTCGTATTATGTAACGGATTAGATCTTCGAATGTGATGTTTCATTAAATTCGCCGCTTATTCTCAATAATATCGTATTTAAGGGGATCCTAAAGTGGGTCTGTTTTATCGATAAAACTGAATTTTTTTGTGCACACTAATCTTTTTTTTGGCTGTGTGGATTGATAAATCCTCTTCTACAATCAAAGTACATACAATAAGGAATCCGGGACCTCCAACTTTATATAACAAAATAAAAAAAATTGAAGTTTAAAAAACATTTTTTTTATTTTGGTATATAAAGTTGGAGGTCCCGGATTCCTTATTGTATGTACTTTAATTGTAGAAAAGGATTTATCAATCCAAACAGCCAAAAAAAGATTAGTGTGAACAAAAAATTCAGTTTTATCGATAAAACAGACTCCCTTTAACGCGCAAGCGAGACGCGTTTTAATTTAAAAAATTCTTACAATTTTCAGATCACGGAGATTAAAACACACACGAGATAATGTGATTGATATACTTTGTCGAAAAATTAATATCTTCTCGTTTGACATACGTTTTTTTTTACAATTTTCATTTCTCAAGGATTACAAAAGTTGCTCCAAATTACGCACAATTCACATTATCGCGCGCTGTGTGCAAAAAAAGATTCTAACAGTAGATAATAATAGTGATAATAATTTACAAATAGATGTTGCTGGTACCGCTGGTCATAGTACTCTTCTCGGCTTTCGTCAGCGCCCAACCGGCGATCAATGAAGCTCGGCCGCACAGTAACCGACCTGGAAGATTCTTGTCTCTTCCGATACCACAAAAGTGTGCGAGTCGTAAGTATTTCTTTTTTACAGTATTTTCTTTTTTTCATAATACTGATGCTTATTGTCTCAAGCGCTACTGATCGTCGCGAGACGACATTTTTTCGAGTTGCGTGAGACGTAATAATAATTAGAATTATTTCGCGCGTGAGAAATCGATCCGGAAGCCTCTTCTCCGGTGAATAATCCATTGGGTATAAAAATTCACGTGAAATGAAAAGGAAACGCGACGTGCCGCGAACTTTCATCGTTGATCGTTCGCGGACGATCGTGCGGCCCGGCACGGCGCGGCGGCGCGCCGCCGTGTCGACTTAAAGGAATCGAGGTTACAATGCTGAATACGTGTTGAAGAAGGGGACCGCGCAATTTCACGAGCTACAAATGTGCTTTTAAAAGCAGACGAGCCTCTCTCGATTCTTGTGCAAGAGCATGCACACCGAGTGTGTTCACTTTTGTTTACCGTGGGTAGAGAGACACACACGGTGGTGGTGTCGGCATGCGCGTCCACTTGTTACCACCACAACAGGTTCCCCTTCGATAATATCGTGTCGCGAACTTTCCTGGATGATTTTTTTTTTTTTTTTTATCCTGTTTGTGTGACGCACACTTTCTCGTCGAGTTAGTCGATGAACCACCGAGTTGGTTGGTCATATCTCGGCGACGATTCCGAACGATTTATTACGAAAGCGGAGTCAATTTCGTTTCGACGCGGCCTCGTTAAAATAAATTACGTATGCGCGCGCGCGCGCGCGCTCTTCGTTAGTTTAGTGTAACATTTATTCGCATTTTAATTGAAAGTTATTATAAAGTTATTTATATAAAAACAGAAGAAACTCTTTTTTCCCTCTCTGTTAAATAAGCGATATATGAGATAATGAAAATAATATTTTCTACCACATTATTACCTCCAGAATCAGTTTCTTTTTTTTTTTTTTTGGTTTTCTGTTCGTTCAAGCAATTTTCTCAAATAATGAGACAAGCCTGATCGAGCTTCAAGCGACCACTTGTAGAAAATACACTGATATATTGAATATCACTGAATTAATATCGTCTTCAATCAGTCGACAATTTAATAATTTCCGCGATGTCTCAACATTGTTACACGCGATAATTAATTCAGCAAGATCTTCATTAATGATGTAGCGAGGACACTGTGATGATTATTTATAAAAGATGTTATATACATCTATCACTCTCGCGTGAGTTATTACCATATCAGTTTATACTCACCCGATCATCATAATATTACCGATTTCAAATGAGATTTAATATTACCCTTAGTTTAGCCGAGAGAGAGAGAGAGAGAGAGAGAGAGAGAGAGAGAGAGAGAGAGAGAGAGAGAGAAGCGTTATTTATTAACAGCGCTCCGGGATAAGATCCCCCTAAGCGCAAAAGAATAAAATAAAAATACAAAACAAAAAAATAAATAACAAACTCATTACAAGATGTGTGATTACAAACAATCAAAGAAAAACAAAAATAACCAAAATAAAGAATAAAAAATAACAAAAGAAAAGAAAAGCATTAAAAGAAATATAAGAAAATGAAAAGAAAAATAATAAAAGGCATGGGTCAACTCAGAGAGAGAAAGAGAGATCTGGGGTGAAACACTATATTATACTGATAGAGCGAAAATAAAACGACGATAGACAGTTTGACGACCTTGAGATAATCAGCTGTAATCAACAATCCACTGTCTTTTCCTCGTGTAAACAATTATGTTAATAATACATATTAAAGAAAGAGAAAGTTTATCTTGTCGCGAAGTCAACGCTGAGAAACGTTTAGACGGCAAACAAGATTTTTACCGGGAGAAATGAGAGATCCAACAGACATGTGCGGGCGCGCAACGAAACGTTAAAAAGATCCTCCAGAACCGATATGTGAAAACGAAACCGTGCAAGAAAGTAGATATAACGGAACAACGCGATCGAGAAAAGCGCAATCGAGAGAGACACAAGGAGATACGGAATTTTCAAATGGTCGCATTTCCACGGTATTTAACAACGTAAGAGGCGCGAGTAGGTCGTGGGAGTGAATCAGCTTTGCCGCAATGGTGCAACGCGTAATGATGTTCGGATACGACCACAATCACCTAACAACCTAATGATTGCATGCTCGCTTCCCTGGAATGCCTGGTCGCGCGAATAGGGTTGGTGTTAGTGACCAAGCCAATGGTAATCAGATGTAGCGTGATCTTCGAGGAAAAAAAAACTCTATCTAATAAGTATTGTCAGTGCGAGCGCAGAAGAATGCGCAGAAGATGCGAAAAAAATTCACAGTTGCGTGCAGCAAAGAAATGCGCGAAATGCTTGATCCTTGAAGCAGCTCCACACGCAAATGTTGCATGTATGAATGTATGTTATATGAAATTATTTATAACACCTCTCTTAAGGCGATTTTAAAGTGGGTCTGTTTTATCTATAAAACTGAATTTTTTGCGCACGCTTTTTTTTGGCTGTGTGAATTGATAAATCCTTTTCTACAATTAAAGTACATACAATAAGGAATCCGGGACGTCCAGACTTATATAACAAAATGAAAAAAATTGAAGTTTAAAAAACATTTTGTTTTTTTATTTTTTTAATATAAATTTGGACGTTCCGAATCCTTTATTGTATGTACTTTAATTGTGGAAAATGATTTATCAATCCACACAGTCAAAAAAAAAGATTAGCGTGCGCAAAAACTTCAGTTTTATCGATAAAATCAGAGGATCGAAAAAATAAGGGGATCCTAAAGATCCTCTTAAAAGATTTTGATGAGAAACAATCTAAATTTTGTAATGTTTTTGTAATTGTTACAATATTAAAATTGTTACAATATTAATAAAAACACTTTTATTTTTTTATACGTATATTCGTTTGGAGATTTCGGGGAGTGCGAAAGATCCGCGTGTCTTCAATTAAAATAAAAGGAATTAACGAAACATCGTGATTGATTTTTGCGAATCTACACGATTACATCGTGAAGCCATTAATAATACAATAAAATACGTAATATTGCACGCGCATATATCTTGTACTTAAAGCAAGCGGTAATGACACGCTTATTGGGTAACATGTGAACACACGTATCGGCCGTAGATATTATATAATACCCCATCGGCGGCCTATTAAACCGTTGTCCGACGGTACTATTACGGTGAAGATACGTGATTAAGCCGACCGCACGCTTCACTACATTGCTCACGCGCGCATCTCTCGTAATTACAGTCGGTGCTTGAAGAGAGAGAGAGAGAGAGAGAGAGAGAGAAACGGGTAATTTTGCAGAATTTTCGAATTTTCTTGTCAAGCCGAACGTGAAGTGAAAACACACTTTGCATCTAAGTAACTGTCGATACGTGTCATGTGTTTTGTTGCACAAAGGAAATTATAAAGTACACACGCTAGAAATCTGTTTGCATCTCTTACTCATCACAATCACAATTGTTTTTACATATTTGATACTACTGTTTGTGTTTTGCAACAGGCCAAGAACTTTCGTCGATTTCAGCGGGTTTTACGATCGATTCATACGAATAGAATAGAAACATCGGACATAATTTCGCAAGTGAGAAAAAGATTTGAAGAGACAATCGTTTAAGCGAAGCTTAATCGCCGTGCGGTATAACTTGTTGTTAATCGCAGTTGCGCAATATGAATGACGCCGAATAAAAGACTGCCGCTAACAAATCGTCTTCTGACAGTGCGGCTGACCGATCAGCTGTTGCAATATCTTGCTCTCTTCGTCGTGTGCGTATGTGAGGTTGACTGACTGACAACTTCACAAAAGGCCGGCGCTATATCGCCACGAAAATGTCAGGAACTTGCTTGCGAAATCGGACAACGACACGCTTTTCAAGAATATACGTAGGGTAACTCCGAGATTTAAAACCGCGCCGGGATTTTTATGCCCCATAGATCAGAAAAAAAAAAAAAATAGAAGAAGTGAGGATAACTTGCGTACAATTTTGGTACGTGCTTTTGTTACATTAGTATTGTGTTGTGATTTCTCATCTGTTACTATTAACAAAACTATTGTCAGTGTTTAGTCAATTCGTCAACGTGATACGCAATCATATTTTACGGATATATAAAATGATTACTACAAGGTTTTATAAAAACGTTTAGCGGTTATTTTGCGATGTATAAGTGTAGAAGGGTAATAAAGGATGGAGTATAGCAAATTACAACCACGTAACTCTTGTATTCTTTATTTAGCTAGTTGTCTTGTATATTCTAGTTTCGAATATTTGGCAATTTTACCGTGTGGGATTTATGCCCCGTATTGCAGCGCTTGCGTCTGCGCGGGCATGCGCAGTACTAAACTTTTATTTAGCTAACCTCAGCATTAATCCAGTAAATACTGGAGGATGTTATTAGAAGAAAATAAAGTGTTGTAGTTTAGGATTTTTATATGAACCGTATTTCTATCCATACATGGCCAAATAACTCACCCCCATGGGATATGTGGCAAAAATGCAAGGTTTTTTTAAGATATAAGGAATAACGATTTTGTATTCGTAATTTTTTTTATAGTAAAAGACAGTATAGAGTGTTTATTGATATAGTTTATTTGTTTTTAACATTGTAAATACTATTTGATAAATTAAGTTTATTTTAGATGCGGCTCATATACCAAAGTTACCCTATCCCTCTGATATGTTGCTTATATACGCACATGTATGAGAAGCAGATACCTATATGATTTGTCCATAAAAAGTATCTTTATAACGTCGTACTGTATCATGCAACTAGTGTCCGTGCTGCATCATTTACATAGATTACATGCTTTAGAGCAAATCGAAGCTAGTTGTCACACAGCTAATATTTTGCTTACTAACAGGAAAATATTCTACTTTGTAATGTGGGTTGCTACTATCGTGCTGGCTACACGTGTGCAAGAGAGCTTTTATTAAAAACATGGCATGTGGTATTTTACGAGCACTTTTGTTAAATTTGACATGAGCAAGTAGAGATTTTTCTTATCTCTATCCTTTAGGTATTTTATTGGTTTTTAAATTTCTGATTGCAATTTAATCTTAGATATAAGAAATATAGCAGTTTTGAGATCAATTTTCTTCTTTTTTTTTTTTTTAACTATTATTGTAACATAGTTTTATAAATATAATATCTTTTGTTAAAAATGATCGTTTGGGGAGAACTCAAATGAGACGGGATTAAGGTAGTTCTATCACGTAGGGCCGAATTTCGTGGGTGCTAAAAGGGATCCAGTAAAATTTACAAGAAAAAAACGCGTATTATGCATGACTAAGAATATAATTATTGACGAAATA
>QVNV01008294.1:0-21984 GCA_014825455.1 Pseudomyrmex pallidus
TGAATAATTTCATTTAAATTAAGTTTATTTATTTTACTGCCACCAACTGCAGTCCAAAGGCAGGAAGGTCTAACTATATTTTAATTTATAGTAATATCGTTTGTAAGGTAAAAAAAGTCCAGGTCGTGATTCAAATTTTAAGCGCGCGATTTTGTACCTGTGCCGTCTCCACAACTCCCACGAGATGAATCCTTGCAGGGCGGGATTGCTCTCGTTGACGATGGTGCCGCCGCGCGATCGGCAGAAGTTCAGAGCCTCCCTGAACGTCGACGGCTGGCGATTGTAAAATATGTAACACTTGCCGTTGTAGGTCGCGGTCGACCCTGGCGGTTGATCTCGGAATTGGGGACACCTCTCGATCGGCAGTGCCTGCGTTCAACGTTTTTCAACGCGATTACTCTCGTCATCGCATAGAAAAAAACCCAAGATAAGCGGAAACGGGCATTTGCCTGCGTTCCCAGGATAAGTTACGGTTGTTTTCACAGTCGTTTATTTTTTTTTTTTTTTACCTGATCGGTGTAGACAAACGCCTCGCACAAGGACAGCTGAACGGGAAGGTCGGTCCCCGTAGCTTCCAAGTGCACCGAGACAAAGGCTCCGGGCATCGGCGGGTTGCAGGGCAGGAAAAGCGGTTGGCCCTCCTCCAGAGTCCCGGTGAACCGATTGCAAATGGGATTCGTTCCCAGATCCGGTCGATTATTGCCGACTCGAACGACGATGGTGCCGGGGATGTCGTTGCCTGCGCGATCGGAATTGTAACTCGGTAACTCCAGACCAACACTTTTATTGACAATTTCGTTGCGTTTTCGCCTCATTCCGCAAAATTCATTCGCGAAAATGTGTTTTTTTCCGCGCGCGGTGAAAACGCGGAGCGATTTTACGAGTAGTAAATAACGTGTAGTTTCGCTTGATAAAGAAGAAAATTATAGGTCGAACGATGGTTAATTATTACGACGACTCTAAGAAACTCTCGCGTGTGTGCGTAATTAACGGTTTACGCACATTTACGATGCGAGACGTTAGCTTAATCTGTGTCAAAATAATAACCGCGGCTGCGAGACAGACGCTGTGTATCGCATATACATAAATTAAAGACCAACTTGATGGGGCGACTTTCGAGACAGACGCGTTACATACGTAGCGCGAAAGCAACTCTCGTCTCACACGCACAATTTTCCCTAGTTTTACAATTTTATTTCTCGGTTTTACAATCTGATGCTACATTGGCGGTCGGGCTCTCTCAAATGGCAATAACTGCGACAGTGCTTTCGTTATCCCCCTGCAAGTTTAATACACGGTTAAAAAAATAACACGGTTAGTCGCTTTAATTACGTCCACTTTTACTTTTCAATCGTTGCGTTCTTTTTTTTTTTTTTCAAGATTCGATCGCGCGTGAAAAAGTAATGAGTCCGAACTCTCTGCGCAAACGCGGATGCGACATGTATTTTAACGTTGTAACAAATTTCATTGTCGAGCCGCGGCAATTTCCAGACGGAAACTGACGCACGGATCTCGTTCGTTCGCGATTTTAGAGAGCGTCGCCGATCGCGCGAACGCGCGCGGTATCTGGACACAAAAAATAAAAATATTTATTTCGAGGGCAAGCGCTACATCTTCTGACCCAGAAATCATCCCGACTGTAACCACGGCCACGGACAACCAACCGCCCGGTCTGTTCGTAGTTCCGAGCAATTACATGCTTTCCAAGTTTTGTTCTCGCGTCGATGACAATCTCGCGTCACGAGGAGGTTCCGAACTCTCGGCGGCGGCGACTCTTTTCGATCGGCTGATGAATTTGCGCCGGCACAAACGCACGAGACGCGCGTACGTACATACACACGAGAGACTTTCCTATTGCACGCGCGAGCCGTTATTCTGGCCCCCTTTAACGAATGCGTAGACACGTAGCGGACGCGACGAGATAAAGGAGAAACTTCAGCGAAGGGATCGGAAAGAGACGATTACGTCGAGGATGTTGAAAGGATTGAATTTAATTGGAATTTTTCCACGTTTAAAAAATTATATTTGGACGTACATCCAGCACGTAGGCTCTAATTTAAGTTGCGCGTAATTACGAGTTTTAATAAGTTGCGAATATTTTTTAAATAAAACCCAGAAGATGACTCGAGATCGATGTAAAAAAATTAATATACAAAAAATTCGAATTGATTTAAATTTTGAAAAACACTTGACTCTCATCTCGAATATACAAAAATTACCCCTTTGTGAAATTTAAAAAAACCCCGGTTCGCCGAACTTTCCGCATTCCGTGCAATTATTTTTTATTGAACTTTTCCTTTCGACAAGTGAAGTATTACGCATTACAATTACACGTTTCTCCGTTTTGCAGAGAGAAATTACACCGCACCAGAGATAGACGTTTGCAACAAACACATCGTACATGGAAAAAAAACGTATAAAAGCAAATTTGCGTCGTTACGAGCGCCATAAAAAAATAAATGAAGAATATATTTACAACCCGAGGGAAAAGTGCGAGAGCGCGTTTTGTTTGCCGAAATCGAAACTATTTCATTATTTTTCGCCATTCAAGCGCAACGCGCGCGTGAAAGCCGCGGTCTCTTTCGCGCGCGCGGAGAAAGAGACCGAACAAGTCATTGTGATGCACCGTCCGTTTAATTACGAGCGACCTGAGAGAGCGCGCGCGCGCGGTTGAAGAACCGCGAGAACATGAGAATATTATCGTCGCGTATCTTTCTCTCTCGTCGACGGGCCGTAACTAAACAGCTGCTTTTAAAGAGATGGGCGGCAGCAAAACGCCGCATTGTTTCCATTCTCGCTCGCGCGCGAGCACAAAGGCCGAACGTCATAATTATCGCGTTTGAATAATTCATTTCGCCCGACGGCCCGTCGGGTTGTCGTCCCGATTGACGATACGATTAGTCCCCCTCCCCCGATGTGAAATTGCTCGGCGATTAGACGCGTCGTGAGGACGCAATCATGAAGAAGATTAAGGCGGAGAGTCGATTTGCACACTCGCGCAATTCGCGAGGATAAATTTCCTTTATCGCTTTCCGACAAAACAAGCCGAGCCGGCGGTTCTGTTTCCGACGAACGACCCGTGAAACGACGACGAGGAAACAACGCAGTTTCGAGGAAGGAATCAGCTCTCGAGATCGTTTTCCTCCGGACAACGATCTCTCTTTCTCTCTGCTTCGTTCGCGCGAACCAAAGCGCATCCAGCCATCGACAACGTTATTATCGTTAGTCATTTAACGGTGAAAGTTTCCCCCCTCCCCCCCCCCCCCCCCGAGAGAAGCGCGCGCGCGGACGGAAAATCAAAGCGGAATCTCCGCGCGTTGAAACGCGCCGAGCTTTCACGGCGCGTATGTTTTATTCTCCGAGCTGTAAAATGTAAAATTACGTTGCGTGATATAAGAGCTAGAGATAAGAAGAAACGCGGTCGATCGAATCGAGTATCGTATCGCCGCGCGCTTTTATTCTCGCGCGAGAAGAAATCGAATGTGACGAATCGCGGGGAGTTAGTTTCCGACGTTCCGCGTCCGGCGTCGCCGGACACAAACTTTCAGAATCGCTGATTGAACGGGTTCTCCCGTCGAAAACGCGCGCGTTGAAAAATGCATGCGTATCACCGCCGGTGATTTTCTGAACAATTGAAAGTGGAAAGACTCTCACTTTCATTCGGGTGAAGAGTTTTGCTACTACAAGCGATATCTCGCATGCGAGAATAAACTCTTTCCCCCCCCTCCTCCCGAGACAGACGAAGGAAATGCGAATTTTATGGTTTTTCGCTCGCCAACGACCGTTTTTCTGCATTTCTGTCAATCTCTCGAAAGGAGATATCTCGAGAATCGGTTTAAAGCCGTCGAAAGTCATTGCGGCCAATTTTCCCATCACGGCCGATCTCCTCGGAAGCGAATTGCTGCTGCCTCCTGAGATTATTATTATCCCCCTCGGCCTCTCTTTCCCATTGTTTCTCCCCGCCGGCCGCCAACTGCGCAATCACTTCGTCGTCATCCCATCATCATCATCAGAGAGACCGCGCTCGGTAGTTATCGGCTCGTTCGCGGGAAAGTGTTTTGTCGTGCAAAAAATAATCTCTCTCGCTCGAGTCATGACGCGGTCGGACAAATGTCACAAAAGAGGAGAGACGCTCTCTCGCTACTCACCGCAGCACGATTTACCGAAGTCGAGCCGAACCAGCTGCACCATGTACGGCTCCAACAGATTCACGTACCACCACGGTCTGCGCTCGGGTCTCGTCAGGGTGCAGGTCTGGGGCGTGTAAACCTGAGCGCTGCTACCGTCGACCGCGCGCTGCGGAATCCCACCCTCCGCGCTGCTGGACTGCATCGGCGCCTTGCCGCCGGCCACGTTCAGAACTGCGAACACACACACAAGAAACAATTATTGATTGATTCGATCGATACTTGAACGCTCGCTTATATATTGCATTTTCGAGCGCGTGATCGGTTATTTGATAAAGTGCGCGCTAAGTAACGATTATCACTTGCAATAACTTTTTTTTTTTACAAAAGCATCGAGACGAGACAAAGAAGAAGAGGGTAAAAAACATGTGTCGCGCGACTGAAAAACGTGATAAAAAAATTCACGTACCGTTAACGGAGGAATTGAAAAATCTGTCTCGTGTTTTAAAATCGTCGGCATGTCACGCGACCGACTACTAGTAAAATTTTCATATCTGCAAATTCCTCGGGAGAGGGTTTGTATTTTTTTTTTCAGAGACCGATTGCATCGACGATTTTCAAGCCGTATATTTTCAGATGTGATAACGCGCGACACGTATCCGGCGATAAAATTCTTCGTGAGAAGAAAATCGCCGTAATTCACAAATTGCCGCGCGCGAAAAAGAAGGTCGCGCCGAACCGGCGAATAGCCGTCTGGCACGCAGATGCGAAAGACGACGAGGATGACGACGATGGTCATTCGCGCGACGGTGGTCGCCAAGTTTCGTGCAGCAAGTGCCACGCGTTTGCCAAGTTGGCGGCCTTGCGGTAGTTTTACTGTACCGTAACGTGAGAATTTTATATCGGCGCCGACGGTGCGCGATGAGTGCGTGCGTATAGCCTTCGATTGTACGTATGAGCCTCGATTTATTATAATTGCGTCCGATCATCGGGAGTGGCGACGGGATCGGAAGGATGCCCTTCATATTATCTAGGATAAACTAATCAAACGGGTTTCTCACGCGAAAGCGAAAGTATCGGGACCGAGGTATTTGCGGTCATTGATGAACATCGTCCTTTGACGGTTTTTTTTTTTACGTCATCATTAATTAATACAACTCACGTGCATACGTAAAAAAATTGGTTAGTATAACTGTGAGCATATTAATATATTAAGAAAGTAATAAAATATATAATATATATACGTTATATAATATATACAGTAATATATTAATTAAATACATATAATATTATCTTTTTAATATAATAATAATAATTATTATTTAATAGTATATATATAACTATAATATATATAACTATTTGTAATATTAATATATTAATTAAATTAATAATATATATAATATATTAATTAAATTAATAATATATAAAATTGCATAACTATTTGTAATATTAATATATTAATTAAAATTATATTAATTAAATGTAACTCAAATTAAATTTGTATCTAAGATCGATTTGTATTGAGTTTGCAAAACCAGGTTGAAACAGTTCGACGATTATATCGCGTCGGAGTCTTCTACGACGACAGAATTCATAAGTAATCCAGGTAAATGGCGCGCAAATAAGCGATCGGCACGTTTCGATCGTTCGATAACCGCGAATTGAATCTAGTTTCGAGACGAAGAAGAAAACACGAACGACAAATTTCGCGAGACATTTGAAATCCAGTTTGCTTGCAATATTTGCAATATCTGGTCTGATAATTTCGGCGATCTCTTCTTCGCGATCGCCGTAAAACGGCTCATCAAGTCAGTTCCTGCGCGTTTACCGTTTACGGTGTCACTCGGTGTTAGTGAACTTTCCTATATATACGTACTACATATGTGCAACATCTATTTTGGTATATACCGTAAATTGTGTTCGACGCGCGAGGGTTTCGCAGCGCCATTTTGAGATATACTTGAGACGCGAGAGAGTCCGCATGCAATCTGTTACCACGGCCCCGAAGTATCTCGCGTAATCTCGCGCGCAACAATCGCGAGATAGATGCACAGACAACAAGACGAGAGAGCGCGCATGCATGCAGAAGCTCCCCCCATGGGTGCGCAAACAAAGGATCAAAAGTCCGCTCCGTATAATGCGGCGTTCGCCGAGCGCATCTCCAAGATATTCCGATAAAACGTGTGTACGTTGAGAAATAGCGGTCAGGTTTATTCGGTATAAGGTCGGTAATCCCTCCGGTTTAATTGTATTCGTCGTGCGGAAGCTAACTTTGCCGTCCCGTTGAGAGGAAAGAAAACGTCAAGAAGCTGCTTTTGCGCAAACAAGTTTTGAGATTGGCCGGCGCAGATACAAAGTAAATGTTTCAACGACCGGACAAGTGCAACCGAATGGACGTTTGTTTAAAGAAGCAACAGAGTTACTTACATGTGAAAAATTAGAAAGCAAAGTTAATTGGAAAATAATTTATGAGAAAATTAAATCAATTAGAAAATTATTTAAAAATATATCTTTCGAAAAATAACTTGAAACGTTGACAAGTGTTGCGATTAAATCCTTCGCGGACCGACTGGGTCCGCGAGACCCACGCGACTTCAAAATCGAACGTCTCCGCGAAAAATCAATATTTAAAAAATTTTTCTTTCTTTGAATCGAAATTCTGCGTCGACAAAAAAGAAAAAAATCTTCTCTGGTAGTTTCGAAGAAATAAGCGTTAAAAAAAAAATTTTACTAGAGACCACCGGTTCGAAATTTTTGGGGAAACCCATGCCACGAAGAATTAACATTTGCATATCCAACAATTAATTCTTTGGCGAACGTTCCGGCCATTGCACCGTCGTCGTTCTCCGGTCATTGGAACGTTTGTATCCGAGCGAAGTTACGAGTTATTCTCGCAACATTAATTTCTCCTTATCGTAAAATTTTCTATTGAGCATATATTGTACGGGCATGTATCGCATATAAATTTCAAGCTATATACAATAAAGAAGCAAACGCACTCGCGCATTCCTTGGCAAACGCACGCATGTGCTGCGTACACGCGCGTCAGCGACGCGCGCGATAATTTTAATGAAGCAATCGAGATTCTATCGGGTAGGCGTGGGGCACGACACGTATAAAACGATAATCGATGCATTCTCGACCTAAACCTACATACTGGCTAGCGCCCCCATGAAAGCGCGCGTACATGCCGCGCACGTTTCCCACGAGACGTGTGTACGTACATTGCACATACATACGCGAGTGTGCGCGATGTGTCTACCTCGTAATTTACAGTTATTTCTTATACGCGCGCAGAGACGCGGATAGTTTTTCTTGCCGCGGTTTATCGTTTCCATTGATACCGCGCGGTATAACGAGAGAGAGAGAGAGAGACGCGCGAGACACGTGCCTTCGAATCCGCGATAATCATAATCACGCGCAACATATCCCACACAGTGTGGCGGCCTTCCATTAGGCGAAGATTATATTGTGTTTTTTTATTTTTTCCATAAAAATTTTCTCTCGCAGTAAAATTATTCCTCCAAATCATTGCGCGCGCGCGCGAGCGCATCTGTTGCGGAATGCAACCAAGAAATACGCGTTCGAAAAGTCAAGTTCACGCACAGCTGCGCAAGTGGCAACCTATTCTCTCGCGGTCGGCGGATCACGAAGAAACTGTTGCGACCGTCTTAGGTGGGCAATTTCGCGCAAATACGCGAAATATGCGCGACGCATCTTGTTCGCGCGACGGATGTCTTCCCGACGCAAAAAAAAAAAAAAGGTCGTTAATCCGCCACTTGCTCTTCTTCGCGGCGCGCCTCGAGAAATGCGCCTGAAGATTACCGCAGGAATGCGCGAGATCCTGTTTTTGTTTTTCTTTTTTTTTTTTTATTTTTTTTATATCGAAAATCGTTCGCGCGCTCGGCAGAAGCGATCAATGAAATTGCGGAGTATTGCGCTTTCCGGATGCGTGTGAATGTGTGCGCGCGCGCACAAACTCTCTTTTACAAGATAGACGGTCGCGTATACAATCCGCGCGCCGCGACCTACTTCCACCTTATGCGTCACGGCACCACTTCTCGCGATCCTGGACCAAGTTCGGCCTGTCGTCGAGCTCGCGAAGCGTAGCCGTGAGATCTCGTCGCGGAGCGAAGCAACGGCGATTCCCCGCGGCGGCGTGGCGGTGAGCTCTTTCACTTCGATACACTTCGCACGTGCGCGAGAAAGAATGAAGAGACGCTAGAAGTGTAGCTGCGCGCGCTCGCTCGCTTCCGGAAGCGAGCGCATCTCATTGAATCGTCAAGCTAATTGCACGGTTCTCCGACGAAATAGAAATGGGGTCGGTTAACGCAATTTGCTCTGTTACCTCGCCTCACCTCGATTCCGCCATTTTTTTTGTTTCGCGCGAACTTCAAAAGTTCAACCAAACGAAGTTGGCGAAAATCGAAAGCGCGTTTTTTCTAGAAGATAAAAAGAGAAATTTTTTTTAAACGCTACGTTGTGTATTTAGAGAAAAGAAATTCGCGCGCGAGCGTGTAACTTTCTTTCGAACAAGTGCGTGAAATATTCAAATAAAAATTCGATCCGACGAACGCTCGAACAAACTTGCGGTCGGCGCGTTTAACTTGCGGAGAAACAGGAGCGGGAGAATCGGTCACCTCATTCAGACCGCAAGGTCTAGAAAACGCGCATTCCGCGTGACGAACTATGCGCCGCGTTTGCCTATCGAATATACATGCGAGACGTTATCCGGTCGTACATTTTCTCGCCGAGCATCGGCGGTCGATTAGCATAAGCTGGGTCGTTATATGAAAACACGCGCACACACGCGCGAGATATCAACGATTCGATCGTCAAGTTATAAACGACCGGGGTAATGAACGTGGCGCGGCCATCTTGAACTCGACGGATTTCACCGCGCGCGCAACCTCTCCCGTCCCGAATAGAAGAAGAAACATTTCACTCGACTTATCGTCCGGTGTGTTTCTACCTCGGACGTTGCTGCTGCAGATAGAAAATAGAAAAAAAAAGTACGTTTATCTTACGAGACAACGCTAATGGCGCGATAGAGATAGCGCGCTAATGGTCGCGCGGCGAAAGACGCGCGTTAAAAGAGACGGGTTTTCTGATGGGAATAAGAGGGTTGTTGTTGAGAGCAATTTTGTTTTTTTTTTTTGAAACTACTTGGCCTAAGGATAACCGACGAATCTCTCTCCGATGAACCTGCGTCGCGAGAGGAATGCGCCGAAGGCCGCGGGCGCTCTTTAAGTGGCAACAGGTTCAGAGTTAACGGTGCACTTCCCCCACTAGAGCTCGCCCGCCGCGGCATCTCCTCCGCCGCCGCCGTCGCCAGGTTTGCTCGGTCAAGGACACGCGAAATCGGGTCACTCGCCTCCCCAAAATAGCGCAAACAAATGTCGTCGGTTTTCCCGTCAGCTGACGTAATTACATTCAAATTATAAAAAAAAAAAAAAAAAAAAAAAAAAAAATCGAAATATTTGGGTGGAGGACTTCGCCGGAAGTCGTTCGTCGTTCGTTTTGCGAATTTTCGAAAAAATTCAATTTTGACTCGGTATCTTCTTGGGAGAGAATTTTGAAAAAATCAACGCGGTTGAATTGCGCGCGCGATCGAAAAGAGACGTTGCTCACCGCAGAAGGGCACACCCTCCGGCGCCCACGTGCCGTCGGCCTGGCACTGCCTCCTCGCTGGCCCCAGGAGCTCGAATCCCCGTTCGCAGGAATACGTGGCCACGGTGCCTTCCGGCAACGTGGTGTCCTTAAGAAGAGCGTCCTCCTCGTCTATGACGTCGTCGGGATCCGCGTTGGTGAAACGCACGCTGCTGTGGGCCGGCGCGCCTGGATAACCGCATCCGGCGCCGCTAGATCCTACAGACAATATATCGTTAACTTAATTATGTTAATATATTAAAATATTAATTAAAAATGTTCTACGCGCTCTAAATACAAAACCGGACTTCCTAAACAAAATACTACGGGCGAGGTTTTTTTACTTTTACTTTTCGCACGTGCGGGCGACGACAGTTATCATTCCAGAACGTGCTAATTAACGCAGACCTGCGGATTCTTTGTTTCCCCATTTTTTAACGACTCATTGTCTATTATATGTTTCGTCGAAAGTATACACGTTTTTTTTAACACGGGCGACTCATCTTTTCGGAGTTTACTGCATCTCTTAAAGTTGCGTTACTTAAAAATTCAAACAATACGAAAGAACGTTTTAATTACATTTTCGTGTGCTCGCGCGCGTTCTACCTCAGGTGGTGGAAAAAAAAATCACCTGAAACAGCCGCTCGCGGAAATATTCTCGCAAGAGCTCCTCACAATAGACGGGTAGAGGTATGTATACTCACATATCCCGAGTTATCCGCGCGCGATTCTAATCTCTCATGACTAATTGCGCGAATAGCGCAACGCGCGCGTCTTCTGGACGGACGCAAGAGCCGCCCGTTTCGTCGCGAGCGTGCGCTTTTCAATCTCGTCGTACCTAGTTATCGGAATAAGACACGCAACCGCGGGCGCGCATCACGCACCGGGCGCGCATCGACGCGATGCGGGACGTTGCCTCACAGCCGCCGGATTGCCGTTTTTTTTTTCAAGCTGATGATTTCAACGAGAGAGAGAGAGAGCCTCGTCACCTTCCCGTGCAAAAAAAGAGCGTCGGATCACCGGACGCGACTTTTACGCGGGCGCTTATATCCCCCACATCGTCTCTCTCTCTCACTTATTATGTAATTTCGCGTACGTTTCCGCGCAACGAGGAAAGCGCGAGCTCAGGAAACCAATCGTTTGCTCGCGGCACTCTCGTAAGTGCTTTTTATAACCGCGTTTCCCTGTCCGCGACAGATGAAAAACCCGGGTCTTGGGTAGACATCCGCTGCCGGTTGCGACAAACGTCTTGCAAAATGACGGAAAAGTTTGCTACGTGGCGTCGCGGCGTTAAACCAACGCTCGCAAGTGATCGTCTCCGCGATATTAACCCTCTGTTGAGGGAGAACTTAATTAAAACTATACTAAAAATACTAAAACAAAAAAAAACAATTCATGCAATAGAGAGTTAACCCTTCATTGCATTCCGTTTCCGATTGAGAACTTAATTAAAACTACTAAAAATACTAAAAAAAAAAAAAAAACAATAAGTTAACCCTCTATTGCATTCCGTTTCCGATTGAGAACTTAATTAAAACTACTAAAAATATTAAAAAAACAAAAAAAAATTCATGCAATAGAGGGTTAAACAACTTTGCTGAAATCGAATATGTAAGAAAAAAAAATCTCTCTCCTTCTTGTAAAACTTTTGCTACATTTTGAAGAAAAAATCCTTTCGATATATTCTATAAAATCATATTTTTTATTTCAGAGATTTAATTTAAGTCTATTGATTACACAACATTTTGTTGCACGTGTGTGAAAGAGAGATAGAATTCACTTCAGAACAGCCGACGCTCAAGTTTGTAATCAAAGCGAGATAACGCAAGGCTTCTCACACATCCTGCGTCTCGGTCGCGCAATCGTCTCTAGGAAGTCATCGCCGGTTATGCGCGCGTTGCCGCCTGGTCGGTATGTGCCAATCCGAAATATGGTGCGAGCTCGCTTAGGAAGTAAACTTGAACGAAGACTTGACGAATTTCACTTTGTCATCTTGTGTAACAATCCGGGGTTCCGTGTTCTTCTTGTTCTTTTATCGGCAAGAATTTAGCGCGCAAGTGCGCGTCGTGAAGTACGCGAAGTGTACGCGACCAGTCGATTGTGCGCGCGCAATTATTTTATATTAATCGTAATTTTTTTCTCAAGATTCTCGCTTGTCAGAACTCAACAGCGCGTTCTGTTTCTTTTCGTCGCTCTTGAAGCTCGCAGAAGTACCCTACGCAGCGTAAAATCCGCGGACGTAGCAACGTACGTGTTATATTCGTCAAATCCAACGTCGAGTGTGACTCGACATTAATTAAAATTAATTCAGAGCAGACTATTGGGAATGAGAAAAAAAATTAATAATAATTTTGACGGCTCGATAGAACAAATACAATAAACAAATACAATATTTATTTTGTACTCGACGTCCACCTTCAACCGGGACTACAGGCTCTTTGGTTTTGCGTTTATTGTATTTGAGAAAAAAAAATTTGATCTGCAGAGGATTAACAAATACGGAGACTCTCTAAAATAAATGAATGAAACCAGCAAATGGTCCGAACACGGTTGGCTGGTTTTTATTATTCGAACAGATTTTGCAAACGTTTTTTTGAGCGGATGATGCGGCCTTTATTTTCAACCCTCGGTTGAAACGTTTGTAAAAATTTGTGATAATGAAAAATTAAAAGACAACCAATCGTGTTCGAACTCCTGACAAAATAACTTTCTTTTTTTTTCTTTACAAACACCCGCATCGGTTTTCAACGAAGTCCGTAATGCACTCTGCGAGACTCGTCGTTGCGCAAAACACCCGTGCGGGAATCGCGTGCGAGACGCAAAGTCTCCCGCAAACGTTTCTCAAATAATACAACAGACGCAGACAGTGTGTTGCGCATTAGCGAAATCGCCCTCACACATCTCGACGCGCATCGGTGATAGTGTTGTGTCTAGCCGCGGCCAAAGACGCGGACGCGTCGAATGCATCGGAATTGTAAAAAGAAACTGCGGTGCTCGCGCATCGCGAAAGCGGAAGTTACGACCGGCGCGGCGGCGGCGCGAGCGCGCGAGGGTCGTTGACTTTGGGATGCGAAAAAAGAAGAAAAAAAAAAGGACTGCGTGCAACTTCAGAAGACGTTACATCAGACGACGGTTTGTTACACAAATTACAGTCCAGACGTTTTGCAAGAGACTGAACCATCTTGCAAAGAGCTCGGCGAAATTAAGAATTGCGCTCGCATTCTCGCACCGTATCGATTCGCAGTCGATGTAACGGTTAGATCAGCGCCAAGATTGGGTTTTTTGTCTCCCGACCAACTAAATTCGACGCTTTATCGAACTCGCATTCACACGTCGATCGACCCTCCACGTCTCCTCTCGATTCGATCTCTGGATCTGAACGCGCGCGTCGTTCGTATTTAATTTGGACGCGATAAAACGCAGATTATCGAGGAAATGTGAATTTCGAATAGACAACGCGCGCTATTATCCGCGCGTTGAGAATCGACGTCTCTCTCGTACAAGCGTTACCGCGTAACGGTTCGCACTCTGTTCGAATTAACATATTTAACATGGCGCCGTGTGTGCGCGGGGCCGCGACGACGACGTGCCGGCAAGAAAAATCCGCGGAGCTGGTGCGGCGGACACGTGCGCCGAGAATGGCGCAAAAGGAAGCACCAGGGAGTGCCCCGTTAATTTCATTGAACATTAGTTCGCCGCGCAAATAAAACCGACGTCTGCCGGCGTCGAATGTGGTCGCGTTCTTTTCTTCATTGCGCGCGTTGTGTAATTTCACGTTCCGCGAAATCAGAGCGCGATGTCAGAGAAGAGACGAAAGTAGATGAAAATCTCTTGTGAGGCGAGATGATATCGATTGTGTGCGCGACAACGAAAGTAATAAAAAAAATCCACTTTGTACATGCGCGTGTCGTTAATTTTGCGCGTATTTTTTTTGTAATTGTCTTGCGCTTGAGGGGATTTTTCTAAAATACTCTTCGAATATTTACGTCATATCGAGCGATAGGAAAGTACTTCTCCCGCGAAGAGAAGGAAGCGTCGGGGAAACCGATAAAGATCGTCGTAACGATAACAAGAAGCACGCAGGTGTGCGCGAGTTATATTCGCCTCGTGTTACGTTACGCGTGTTACGTGTTCGCGTTTATTCCCGAAGACGCAACGTGCACGAGCACGCGCCACGTGAAAAAAAAAATTAATAAATAATAACCATCCAGCGGATTTACAACCCGCACCCGGGAATAAGGTACTTATTCCGGGAGTAAATAACCGCTTCGCGAACATATAGCCGTAACTTTGATAATAAACGTACCGGTTTTACAGAACAAAATCCTCATTAGACGTCTACGCGTATCTAAAATGCACGGCTTCTCTTTTCGCGGATTTTCTGTGCGAGAATTTCCGTCCGAATTGCGAAATTGCGCGAATAATTTAATAGAAAATTCCATTTCTCTTGTCGTACTCGTTGAAAAAAAAAAAACAAACGTCGCACAGCGACTACGTTTGTTACATATCCGTCTATAATGTAGGTTGCCGGCATCATCGTAATTGTTAAGCCGCAAACCGGGGCAGAACTTCAAGCTGAGGTCTGATTCGAAAACCATCTTATCCTGACGGCGCGTCTTGTATACACGATCGTCATCAACGTGGGCAGCCGCGTGAATCGCGGAGTTATACCGAGAAATCGATTAGAACAACCCGGCCGCGTCTTTTGCGACGCGGAAAAATGAACACGAGAGACTGCGAGCTCTTTTGCGGTGCCGGCGAAGAGGTGTCGCGCCGGCGTTTGTAAAAATTAAAAGAAATTTAAATAATTTAAAGATCGAGTTGTGAAACAAGTCTTTGAAAATGATGTTACATTACGCGCAAATAACGCAAACCGTTAGACGAGCTGCGATATTTCTATTCAAAAAAAAAAAAAAAATTGCTACGCTAAGCCGATTGTAAAGACATACGAAAAAAAAGAGCGTATCTAATTAACAGACGTGCGAGTAAAATCATTTATAACGAGATATAATTTGTCGGGATAATTTTGCGCGTACGTGTTTTACGCAAACTGTAGTCGCAGGCGCGTTGCTCCGATCGCGCTCTAATCCGCGACCCGGCTTAAACAAAAAAAAATAAACCGGGCGGTCTAATTGGACAGCGTAATCGTCAGTTAGCGAAGTTACGCGCCGAGAAAGAGAACACGAACGTTATTAAATAAAAGTAACAACGGGAGAGGCAACTGAGAGATTTGCGAATCGGTGTCAAGTAATTGTAGCTAATCAAGTAATCGTATTTTGCACATGCGGAACGATCTATTTTATTATAGAAATCCTCTCTCTCTCTCTCTCTTTCTGGAAATACGAGTTCGACGAGTTCGATATACTTTACAAAGTTACATGCACACGTTCTCTCTCTTTTCTTCTATCCTTCTTATTAATTTGTATTCTCTCCGCGATAAGGATTATAACGCAAAAATGTTTCGCCGTTCGTGTGTACACTCACCCACACACACACGAGTTCAAAATATATGCACAATGGTAAGTGGTACGTGCCTCGAGTAAATAAGCCTATGTGGGACAGTGGAATGAAGACAACGCGTCGGAAATCGCATGGTAAGGATAAAAGTTATTCCGGTGTAAATATCAGGTCACCGCTATTTCACCGTTATTCTTAAAAACGAAACGATTGTCGTACTTTGTGTGTGTATGTGTGTGTCTATCATCTTGCCACACCACCGTGACAAATACATTTAGCGGATTACTGGCATTATACCCTCAAATTTGATACTATTTTGTTTTTGTGCGTAAAAATCCCGCTGCACATCTCATTAAAATGAAATAACGTGCGATTACGTCGTCAAACGTGCGGGTGCGCGGGGTCGAGAGCATTCTGTTAACATTCAAATACCGCGGAATTATCTGAGTGAAATTTATTTACAGACAATCTCTCTCTCTCTTTCTCTCTCTTTTACTTGTCACGCTATCGTCTTACTTGCAATTATTTTTTGCAATTATAATTAAAGAACCGATCTTTTTTTTTCCTACATCGACGTGATCTCGTTTTTCCGTCGAACTTAAATGCTCGGACTGCTCCGAGCATTTAAGTTCACTTAAACATTTATTTAAGATACAAGAAAATTATCTAAAAATTTCTTTCATTTTTTTAATTAACAAAAAGAGAAATATTTGACTTTGTGATGCGATAAATCTAGTTTTTGTGACAACTTTCGTAAAATGTGATAAAAGATAAATTTATTGTGCGTTTCCAAATACACTGTGAAATAATGTAACAACCAAATTATTTTTTTAAAAGTAAGTAAATCGAAAAAGAGTTCGAGTCACGCGATTGCACTTAAGATCCCTTAAAGGTGCGACCACTCCGAGGATTACCTGCGCTCGTCGGACCTTCGCAAGTTAAAAATAACACCAAGTTTTTGGGGTTTCTTGCGCCTAACGCCACGCACCGTAAGAAAAGTGGAGAATCAGGGCGTAAGTAGGAGAGAAAAGACCTCGCGTCGGACTCGCCTTGTTTTCTCTCTCTCTCTCTCCCGCTCGCTCGCCAACTATACATTCCCGTTACTTCGCGGAATTGTGGGAAATTGGGTACCAAGTCGGGTTAATTAAACAACAGGCGGATCCTTTTGTTTTCGCGGCGCGCGATACGCGTGTGAGTCACACACGTACGCGCCGGGCGCTTATATACACGTGCGACACACGACTCGAGTCGCGTGTGTGTGAAATCTCGTCGATAATCAAAAGCTGGTCGCGCGATCGCTGTGTTAATTAAATTGTATCTTTTATCTTTTACGCGGAAGATAAACGTTTCTCCACGGGTCGGTCAATCGGGTTTTGCGCATATCCGTAATGCAAATTCAGCGCCTGAATTGCATGAATCCTGCGCGATCGAGTAATGTCGTTGTTGATGTCATCTTCGCAACGCGTCATTAATTTGCGCGCGATCAACACACAAGCGTAATGTGGATGACGGATGAGCCTTCGTCTCGCGTAACGTTTTTTTTTTATTGCAACTGAACTTGCAGAGGCTTCCGAAGCCGGGAGATGATGTTGTGAATATCAAACCGTGATAAATATCAATCTCGTTGGCGAGCGAGAGAAGTGACTTCACGAGAAGTCGTAACGATGAAACCCGTTCCCCGACCGACACTTGACACCGACGATCGGTTTAACGATAACAACCGCATCGATCTTGTAGTTTTCCAACGCAGGAAATAACATCCGTATCCCGCAAAGAGGGGGCTGAGAGGTACAAGAGTACAACAACTATACATGGATGTGACTCAAACGGACGATTGAAGAAGAACGATCGATCGATCGATCGATCGTTCGATGAGAGGCGCGAGAGAAGAAAAAGAAAATTATGCTCGACGCGCACGGCGACACGTGGGAAATGCGAGTAACCGCCACTTTCCGCGGAGATACGATCATACGGTCGTTAACCCCCCGCAAAGGAAGCAAGTCTCTCGCACGTGTGTTATTAGAGCTAAATGTAAATCGACCGACGACCGCGAGAGAGAAAGAGAGAGAATCTATCCCTCGCGTGTCCAGGAAAACGCTGCTCTTCTCTATCGGCTGCTCGTTAGAAAAGAATTGCACATAGGAAGCTCGTGTAAAGAAATAACGCGAACACACACCGTGAAATCATTGTCACACGCTTTGCATAAAAAAATCTACGCAATGTTTCTCGATCGATTAGTTAACGATTTATATTGTCTTTTTTTTTTAAACATACTATACAATTTTAATCTATTGTTCAAACGAGTAATACAACTGACGTATGTTGTCAAAGACGTTATCTAAACGTTATCTAAACGTTATCTCAACTACTACATATTATCTGACGTATTATCCGACTATTTACATATAATCGAGTTTTGCTGCGTCTTGTTTGTCCGATAAAATTGCATGACTTCACACATCGACACACTTTGAAGTCACAAATGTGTTGAAAATTGCGTAGAAAAAACCGAATTTTCGCAAAATCGATGCAAAACCAGAAGCTGCACCGACTGTTGCACCAATAATAAAACACACGCGCGTTTCGCACAAGACATTTCGCAAAATTTAATTTCCACGCGTCTCACATTGTTTCCTCTGAATCGCAGTTCTTTTTTTTTGGCAGCGAGAAAATAGGGTAAACGACTTTCCTCACGATATTAGCTCCGCCGCCGCGCGTCGGCCGTGAATCCTCGCCAACTTTTCACACACGTTGTGTTGCGATGTAAGCCGCTTCGCACTTTCCACGCCGTGAAAAAAAAAAGAAACAAGCGGAGGATCGTGGAAAGTCGCGCGTATTATATATACCTATATATGGGAATACGCGCCGCGTATTCTCTCTCATTCAAAAGACGTGTGTGTTTGCGCGTTTAATAACAAACGTGCGAGAGATGATGATGATCCGAATTAGCGCGGGTATATACGTAACTGTAGCGCGTTCGTTAAAGATGGCATTGAAAAATTATCCCGTTTGGCCGGACGAAAGATAGAGATTCGAGATTTCGCGTCTTCAGACGAGGCAGAGATCTCATCTCTTCGCGCGACTCGACGTTCTGCGTCGGAAAGTTCCGAGAACTGTTCTTCATTTAATTTTTAACGAGAGATCATTTTTTTTTTACACACACTCTTTCGAGAACTGCGCGTAAAATCAAAGACATTTGTTTTTTTTTTTTTTTTTTGTAGCTTACACCAGTCGTCATTATTTAAATGGATGCTTAACGGAGATCCGATTTACCGTCACGCGACGGTGCCGAGCGAAATTTCAGATCAGATAAAAAAAAAGAAATGGGAGTGTGTACACTCTATCGCAAGATGCGCGCATAGAGATGCTCCGCGCGCATTACACACGTCACTAATTAGCGAGTAACCCCCTCGCTGTGATTTTCAAACACCCGCAAATTGCGTGTAATCGAGCGCTTCGGTTAATTCGCGGTTAGAGTTCGATAACGCAGCGAGCGTGGGATGATCTCGACCCGAGATTGAATAGAGCGCGCGCGATGCCATTAGAGAAATTATTTAAGAATATTTATATATGCCTAATCCATATTACATGCACACATTCGCGATATGTGACTCCGCCGCGAATATTGTTCATTTACGAAGACTACGTATAGAATTAAAACACGACGCGTGAATGAAATTAACTCTTCGCGCGAAGACAGACTTCGAAAAATCGATATCTTTTTTGTTTAATCGAAAATTTGATCAATTCTGCGTCGATAAAAAAAAATAAATTGAAAAAAATCTCCGGTAGAGTTTTGAAGATATAAGAAAAAAAAACTAGAAACGCGTCGATGAGCAATTTCTGATTGGGTCTGGGAGACCCATGTCCGTCCGCGAAGAATTTAAAATCCTAAATTTCTAAAATAACTTTGCGACTTTGGGAAATATCGTTAACTTCGCGATAATGTCAGAGTCAACTCGAACGAAATTCGAAAGCTGACACTAATTCCACGAGCGAGTCAATTTATAACGAACAGTCGATTAAGCGCGCGTCTGATTAGCCGCGGCGGTTTCGTCGGTTCCGTAAAATGAAGTGAGCTTCAATGGCACGTGAAGCCAAGGAGAGAGAATGTCGTGTCGCTCGCAAACCGCGTAAGCATTGTCTCATAATCAGTCGGACTCATTAAATTTGTTAGGCGTTTAGAAAGCGACAAAGTGAATGTGGGATATCCCCGGCGTGTGTGTGTATGTGTGTGTGTGTGTAATGATTATTATAATTTCTCATCGGAGAGTGCGTTAATGAGCTATTATATTTTCCACGGGAGATTAACCCATCTTTGCACGAAATGCGCTGAATTCGCCGTCGTGAACAATTTTCTGAGAAAATATTTTCAAACCACCTCGTTCTGTGGATAAATGATCGTTTCACGCTATTCGTCGAGATAATTTTTCACGTGTTGTTTTTTTTATTACTTCTCGAGCCGTTAACCGACGACTTTAATTAATTCTGTGTATTTTTGCGGGTCTCACTTACATTTTTGTAATTTATATGCGCAACAAAATTTCTCATTCTTTTTTTTTTTTTATAGATCTTACGTGTAAAAAATATATTTACTAAAAATTGATCTTCATATGAAACAAGTCGCGTAATTAACGCGTGTTTCTCGATATCGGCATAAAAAATATTAGATGAGTAATTAACTTTAGGAGAGAATAATTAACATAGAGGTTAAACAATTAGATGCTTAGTTAACGTTAGGAGAGAATAATTAACATAGAGGGTAAAAAATTAGATTAGCTACGCGTTTACCTGTGGCGACGAGCGCGAGGAGAGAGAAGCAAATCACGATTTTGTGTTCCATGTTTGTGCGTGGGAACCTGAAACCTTGTCACGTCCTCCACTCGGTATGTCGGTCTCTTTCGGAAAAACTCGAAAAACCTCGAACAGGATCCCCGTAGTCGAAAACGATCTTCAGGTCGGTTTTTCTAGTTCGAAAATTCACCGAGCGCACCGCGAGAGAAACGTCATTTCGGTGTGCGAGAGAAATTCTGTGTCTTTTTTCTTTAGTCGAGCACTGAAACGCAAACTTCTCGAGCAACCTCCTTGAGGGTTGACGGTGCGTTGCGATTTACCCGCAAGAACCGCACCGATACGTACACCTGTGTCGAACGACGTTTCTTCCCCGACTGAACCGAGCGAGGCTCTTACACTCCGGCAGGAAGTCGTCCAGGTGTGTTCTGCTCCCCTCCACCTGTGGCTCGGCTCTACCACCACCTCGGCGAGCGGTAACGACCGCTGTGCCGGTTGCCATCAGGAACGGAGAGACTCTTCTCGGCCTCCTCCGTACGACTGATTGACTGTTTATCTCTCTCTCCTCTCTGCTGATGCCTTCTTAACATTCCACTTCTCTGGAATTCAGGCCGGACTACCCGATGCAACATCACCGTATTGAAAACACGGACGGAGGAGCTATCCCGTAGGATAGAATCTCAGGTATTCGTCCTTTTTTATGGGTTTTTTTGTCGTCAAACGAACGAGAAAGTGCGTCACGTTTTGCGGTAGTTTACACACGTATATTACATGTTTGATAACAATGTTACACATATAAGGGGTTTAAATAAATTACGCGCGTCGCGTAATGTATGTGAGATAATGCGATGCTGTTGTTATATTACGACCAGAGCGTCGAAAAAATGTTCACCGACCGCTACTATAGTTGATGTAACCGCGCGAGAGGATTGATGTGCGCATCAATTTTTTTTCCCAGAGACAGAAGAAGAATATTATATCCTACTACGTGTATGTATAAATTCCGAGCGTTCTCGCGCACGATGATTGATTAATTATCAACGTGTGCGTCACACATGTGATTGTCATAATGCGGGATATGTCACAGAGCAAAGCGCGTCGTGGGACTGTGTGTAGAAATGGAATCGAGGCGGAGAAGATAACAGACGTAGTACAACTAGTGTGTACGCGCGGACATTGCGAAAATGCGTGGAAATTCCGCGCGGTAATTTGAGATGGCAAAACGTGGTCGCGAACAATGTGCGCATAATAATTCCGGCGGAGAGCGCAAGTGCGACTGTAATAAAAGTTCTGTAACATGCGTAAATAATTCGTTTTTCGCAATGTGCAATTGAATTTATAAACGCACGGAGAGATATATATGCTTCTTGCAAAATCGTCCGTTACGCGACCAAATCGACGATTTCCGAGAACGTCGGAAAACGTTTATCTGAATTTTTTTTTCGCTCGTTTCAATTTTCTTCCTGTGCTCTTTTGAGAAAAAAAAAAAAAAATATAAAATATAATTCTTCGCGAAAAGACGAGTGGGTCTCCCAGACCCACTCAATTTTTTACAACAAAATAGAATATAGTGATATAAACAAAAAATACAAACAATATAAGTGGAAGATAATAATAAAAATCAATCGACCAGTGGTCTCGCGGCCTAAGTGCGAGGACTGCGAGCCAGAGAGATCCCCCGAGAGATCTCGAATCCACACTTTGGATTTTTTCGGCCCGGTTGTCTTTCAGTCAAATTTATCTCCCGGTGCTTAGAAAAAAAAAGAGAAATAGAACTGGCTAAAGACTGACGCAACTTTTCATGTTTCAACGGTGTTCGTCGCTTCAATCTTTCTCTTTAGCAAGTTTGATCTCTCTCTCTTTTTTTTTTGTAAGGGAGACCGGGGCTAGTTGTTACACGGGGTTAGTTGTCAAACTGCTATTATCTTGCTTACTAAATCTTGGAAAATATTGTTCTTTT
>QVNV01008295.1:0-21643 GCA_014825455.1 Pseudomyrmex pallidus
TTTTTTTTTTTTTTTTTTTCGACCTCTCCTCCTCACCTACATCTCTCCCGGAACATCGCAAACCCCTTCCGTCACCCCTTTGTCCTTCGTTCTCGCCGGTCGCGGATCCAACGGATTTTTCGACATCCTCCTTCTAACGGACGCCCTCCTTTACGGACCTGCGTTGCTCGCGTCGTCTTTGATTACCTTTTTCATTCGAGGAAGCAGGCCAAAGGAACGGGATCGGGAGAGAGGACGCGCAATGAACGATCACGATCGGTACGGTTAATCAATGGGCAAAAAGACAACCGCCAGTAGTATTATTCCGCCGTAATTAATCATAAATTGCGACGTATCTTCGACGGTAGGATTAATGCCAAGTAACACATAAACAGATGCGTCGCGCGCGCGCGCTCGCGAGTCATTACAATTGTACGCAGACGTATTGACTAATTATTACGCGTACTCATATTTTTTGTAATTTTGTATCTCGTAATCTCTTTTGTATGGTTCGCACTGTACTTCGCTGAGAAAACAATCACCTAACGCGCATGAGAATGTCTAAAAAAAAAAAAACAACCGCAGAAATTGCGATTGTATTTGTATTGAGAAAGGTGCGCGTAGTCTCCTAGGTGGAGGTCGGTGCGCCCTTGGGAAAATCACTTTCCTTCCGCGAGCGTAACAGCCGGTTATCTCTCCATTCTGCGGTGCGCGCACGCGGGTGCTGCGCTCGTTACGTGTGCGAACCTACAAACTATCGGCGAAGTCCTCTCATAAACCGTAGGTGCGAACGTAAACAGGGGAAGGAAAGCGCGAGGACGCGGACGACAGAGCAGCGGTCTGCAGGAGGGGAGGTCGCGAAAGGACGAGGAAGACGGAAGAAAGACGGTAGCACGAAAAATCTCGGAAGCGCCGGTAACACAGGCCTTCGTACTTTCACTTCCTTCCCCCCTAATCCCCCTCCTCCTTAGACTCATCCTCTCTTCCTCTTTCTCTCGCGATCTCTCCCTCCGGCTCTTCCTCTCTGTCTGTTTGTCTGTCTGTCTTTCTCTCTCTCTCACTCTTTCTTTCTCTTTCTCTCTTTCTACTCCTCTTTCTTCTGCATAGAACTACTTTTCCTTTCAAGTCCTTGACTGAGGTGACCAGCGCCCATGTTAAATTTAAAGATCTCTCTTTGGTAGCCGCGCAAGATGCATAGCGGCTTCCATTCGGAACTTAACGCTCGCCCGCTCGTCCTGAAAGCGTCTTTTCCTACTCGCCATCGACTGCCCACGTTCGTCGCGTGGGATAAATAGTTGCGTGTCCACCCGTTGAATATGGCCACAACCCGATCACTGAACGAACTACGCAAAGAAAACGAGAAGAGAACGAGACGGCGACGAGGTGGTTAGGGGGTGGAGAAAGAAGAAGAAGGAGGAGAGCAAAGAGAGAGAATGAAGAAGCGAATACGCGGCATGACCTCTGCATCGCGAGGTGAGAAAGAGAAAAACGAAAAAGGAAAAGAGACAGAGCCGACTCTGTCGAGCGCGAGACGCAGAATGGTGAGAGCGAGAGAAAAGCGTTGCATCGTCGCCGCGGCGGAGGGAAGCAGCAAGGAATGAAGAGGCGGTGGGCCGTTTTGCGCGTGTGGCAACGCTTTCGTGCGAAAGAAGAGAGGAGACCAAGTTGGATGACGGCGAAGAGAGAGAAGCGGCGGTCGGACGAACGAACGAGAGAAGAGACGAGAGAGGAGCGAGCGCAAAGGCGCGCACCAGGTCGGATCGAGAAAGAGATGAGTATAGAGGGTTGGTAGAGAAAACGAGAGAGAGAAAGAAAGAGAGAGACACAGAGAAGAGAGAGAGATGGGAGAGAAGACGGTGGGGAGAGGACGAAGCCGAGGTGAGTCGAGATGATGCAGTTGTGCGTTTGCAAGGAAGGCGGAAGGAGGAACCGCGGAGGGAACCGGTCCCGGTCACTAGGCCACCAGCCGGCCGTCGAACCCGCCACACTGCCCCCTACCGCCCCCTCCTCTCTCACTCTCTTCCTTCACCCCTCTACGCCCTTCGTTCCTCTCGGCCGGTGTATTACCTCCTTGCAAACCTCACGTCGCTCCTTATAACCGGCGACTCGCAAGTTGCCTTCAAGTTCTTCAAACAATGTCAATCCACGTGCGCCGCCACGTTGATAATATTGCCACGTCCTGTCACTATGTTTACTGCCCCGTGGGGTAATATTTTCTGTGCTATTCCCTGTCCCTTTCTCCGTCTTCGAGAACCTTTCTTCGGGATAACGCATTTTCGCGCAATGACTTCACTTACGATAGATACTCTGTTGTTTTTTCTCAAGAAAAGCGAAGCTTTCGAGTCAGTGACACTCGAAGAATAAAAATGATCGTTCTTTTATCGTGACAGTATTTAGATCGCAACAACATCTATTTGTTGCAATCAGTTCGTGTGGTATCGCACATATACAAAATATTTATTATTACTTTACGATGTGAAATAATGAAAATTACATGGTAATGCTCGGTCTTTCTGTGATTGCATTCAATTGGCATAATCAACAAGCAAATTCTTGCAAAAAATGCCGAGATTAGTTTTGGATCGGGTTTTCGATCGTGAGAAAACAAGCGCGATGGTAATGCAAACGGAAGTTCGCTTCGCTCGCGGTAATCTCCGCGAGATACGCCAAACATTTTCTCTTAATTAAGAAAGGACGTGGCAAGTAATTAAGTTTCCCTTCCATGGCATTCTCTTGCTCTCGAGTCGAGCTTTTATAAAACATTCTTGTAACGATCGTCAAGCGGTCGGTTTCGCTCATCGATTGCCTCGCAATAAGTAAAATAAATTAGCCAATATTTTTATTGAATTTTGTTAAGTAAACAATATTAGGAATTTATGCGAGCGTTTATAGTTAGTTTACATTGATATTAACAAATGACTCATTTGTTAGTGACTTTAATTTTAAAAGACTGAGAAAAAATACACACAGGTCTATTTGTACGATTATAATTAACATAGTAATTTATCTATGAATATTTTTAGTGGAAAATATGTTTTTATATTTACTGCTGATAAAATATACAAAATTATTTCCTTCATAACTGTCTCTCGATAGAGCCGTGTACCAATCCAACCAACCAACCGTACCAACCGTAGATACATCACGGGCTTTGTAAATGTGCCAGGTACCTGTGGATATATCGTTAGGCGTTCACTCGATAATCGATAGTCGCACATCTTCGAAACAATCTTATATGCTGCTTTCCAGGACAAACCAGAATAATACAAACAAGATATTTTCCGTACAAAAAAGGAAACAAACAATTTTTACGTAGAATATACTTTATTTGTACAAATGTATATTCTATAAAAAACAACACAGTTATACAAAATATATCGAACAAAACGGTAGTAAAAATACTTTAAATCGATAGCGAGATTTGTTGCGCGAGAAAATGGGTTCTCATAAATTCTCGCGCGAATATTTCTTGATTTGACGTATTGTCAGGCGCGCGGGTTCAATTCGTTTCTTTGGACATTTGGTTGACGCATGGCGCCCTGGTACATCGCTTCTGAATTAGGTAAACAAGATTGGCACAGCGGTACGGACTGGGCGGGCGGACAGAATTGCGTCTGACGTTGCTCGCAGGATCTTCTGTCCGAACAGGCGGAACACTTGGCAATTGGTGGTGACATTACGCAAGGATCGCAAGTAACTTCACAGCACGGGCAGGGTAATATACAGACGGGTTTGCAGTCGAGGTCGCAGGCATATCGCATCTCGTAGGGAACGTCGTTTCGCAGCGTCAGACACTTTCCCTGGATTAGAAAGCAGTAGGACATAGCCAGGACGGGACTGCCGCAGTAGGAAAGCTGAGGTAGATGTCCGTACAAATCGATGTGTGTGTACTTCAAGGGGATATAACTACAGAGTCCGTGCTGTAATCGATACGAGACAGGTTTAGAAGGAGAAGAGACAAAGAGGAGAGAACAAACGAAGGAAGGAAGTGGCGGGAAGAGGGAGAGGAAAGAGTAAACGGAAGAGCAAGAGGCGGATAAATGAGTCTTCAAACGTCATTGTAACGGAAAAGGTTTTTAATCTGCCATTAACGCCCACTCGCGGTTCCTACGTAAAGTCAATCGCCCATAAAGGATTTATCGCACTTAATTGGAGGGAATCGAGCGAATAATGAGCGCAACTCTCGAGTGATAGATGCGATATATCGCTGCTGATATTTTTATGTAAGATAAGAAGCACTTATCTATATATATATCTGACACACAGTAAATCGAAGTGTGCGACGGTTTAATATCGTAAACATCTAGAGTAGATAGCAGTGAGTTCTTGTGAGATAGCGCGTGCGATATCGATTTTCGGAGTATGTGCCATTTTACGAATTGCTCTCTTTCTCTCTCTCCCTACGTGTGATCGGCAAGTGATTAGGATGAAAGTGGAGAACGAATTGAGGGAACAGTTTTGAAAATAACGGAAGAGTTGCGTGCGTAGCGATCAGTTATATAGTGAAATTTTTTTTTATTACGAGACTGTTACCAGTATAAAGAAGAAAAATCGAAAATAAACGAAAGCTTTCTGCTCCGCTTTTTTATATTTTGGCAAACGGTATAAAATGAAGCTTTGTATTATAATAACATTATAAGAAATTATTATACTTTCTGTGCTATTGTCTCACAAGAAAGCCACGCCTGTGCAAGACGTGTTTTATTTACCATTGTCCCGCCAATATTTTACATTCAACGTAATCCTAAATATCTGTACAAGTCCCTGCACCAGATATCCCTGTGTAATTGTTTGCGCTGATGGTAAATCCTAGAGATACGGCTTAAGGAAACTCCGAGAGTAAAGGATTTACGGAGAATTAATCACTATATGCACTTCCGGTTAATGTCCGAAGTTATTCGCGCGAAGTTATGTATAAATGTACCGATTTGCTTAAGAATATATCATGAGAAACATATTGTATAAAAAATAGTTAGAGATAAATCGAGTCATAGTTAAGCCCTTCGATATGATCTGTATCAAGAAGAAACGTTTTGGCCAATGCTAAAACTGGCGAGCCGGTTGGTTGGTCGGGAAAATTACCGGCACTTCCGGCTATATCCAGATGAGAATACTTGAAAGGTTGCTCTGCTTCAGTGCCGTGCTAAAAGTCACATATTGATGAGGAATTGTATTTAAAAAAATCATGAAAATTTAAAAGAAAATCAGTGACAATAAAGATGAGATACCTTGTCCAATCCGGACACTTTAATTAAGAAGGCGGCCGGTCCTTGATGACCCCGCGGAGTTTTGACGCTAGGTTTATTCAGTGCCTGAAGAATATCGTCACCTTCCGCACGTCCCTCATGTGTCGCGAAGTCCTCTCTGCGTATTTGCGAGATTTCGAACGGGTCGCCCATAACTTCGCCGCAACATTGAATCTTTTGCGCGAAACTGGTTGATCGCGCCACCGCGTTATCCATCACAATCTAAATGTAAAAATACAACACGCATACAAATACGAACGAGCGTTTTTCCGAAAGTTTTTCTAGAGAAAAAAATAACAAAGTGACTGAAAGATAATTTACTGACTTTATTTGAGATGTGTGCATACGAGAAAGCTCATAAAGTGTTGTACTGCGCGCACAAACGTAAATTCGCGGACCGACCATATGACGCTAGACGCGTGGAAACTGCGCAGTACATCTAGGTCAACAACGACCGTGTCCAATTAAGCCCTTTTCTCGATGAATCAACAAATACGTAATCGTTTGTGTCTATACGCATTGGCGCCACTTCGAAACCTTCCTCTCTCTCTCTCTCTCTCTCTAACTTTGTTATTGCTAACATTTAATGACGATAGAGCAAGAGATTACGCGCTCTGTTATTACAAAACGCGCCGCGTTATTTTTCTCGACAAACAGAAATTTCAAGTCGTTACGCTGTCATATAATTTGCACTAAAATGCATAATGACTAAAACTATAATGACTTTTTTGAAATGTTCTGAAATCTTATACTCACGGAATATCCTTCACCGGCAGTTAACACCGCGTGACCTGTTAGCGTAGCCACCGTGAAGAGATGCGGGTTCAAGGAATGCAAAGCCCTTTCTTTGATGTCATAAAGAACGTCGGCCATGGCCATCCTACCCTCGGCGTCTGTGTTACCCACGCGTACTCTTACACCGGATCTCGCCGTGATCACCTCATCGGAGACGTAAGAGTTCTCGCCTATGCTGTTTCTCACGACGCACAAAGCGACGACCACTTTTAACGTCGACGGTTGCAACAAATTTACTACCTGCGACAGATAAGTTTGCAAAATTATTTCCAAAGGTTTCTCGAAGTTGTGGCATTTAAATGGAAATTGGAATTTTAACGTAAGAGCGTGTTGACTTTGCACACGCGCTCGTAACAAATAGAATTACGATTTGTCAAGGATCTGGGAAACTGATTAAAACGCAATTAGTAATAAAGGCGAAGTGAAACGCGTGTCTCATGACGGCACGTGTAACACCACGCGCAATGATGATATATATTACGGCACCTGCATGAATCCGGCGCAGGCGGCCGCGCCGCATTTGTCCCTCGACATGCCAGCCATAACGCCTTGGCACTTGATGTCTGCGCCACCGGTGTCGTAAGTGACGCCCTTACCCACAAACATGATCGTCTCCGAAACTTGAGAGGTGGGGGACGGCTCGTAGGTCAAGAATATTATCCTGCCAGCGTGGCGCGGTATAACCGAGGCGGCGCGATTTACGCTCGCGAACAGCGGATATTCCCGGAGCAGCTTATCCTGATCGGATATCACTTCCATCGTGATACTCGATCCGCGAAACAGCTGCTCTAGATATTCCTCCACCCTTGGGGGCGCCATTCTTTCCGGGTCCGCGCCTCCTGATATAACATAGAACAAAAGCGGGGTTAACATGAATACGGGAGTGTGAGACGAAAAAATAGAGATAAGCTCTAGCTGCAAGATATTGAAAAAAAAAAAAAAAATCGATTCAGCTATGAGAAAAGTATAGTTTATTATCAAGATTTAATTTTTGTTTGTTTATAGAAAAAAACACATTGCTAATCGGTATGTTATGCTAGTCTGTAAATGTGTTGTGTGTGTTCTGGCAGGTAGTAATTAAGTATCTCTCGATCGTTTTACGTATTATAAATTATTCTGATTAATATGTGTGAAATATCTGCCTTTTGCTTGCACGTGTTTGTTGCGTTGTGTTATGCACGCTGAATAACGAAATATTGAGCTCTTTTTTCTTTTCACAAAGAACGTTTCATCCAATTATTTTTCAAGCAAAAATGTACGGCATTTTCTCCATCAGCCGCACCACCGCAATTATTTTTACCGCTTGACAAGCCTCGCCGCAAGGCTGTTATTTAATAATTCGCTCTTTGTTGTCGTTGTTTGATCGAAAAGTATAATGAATAAGCATCGGTGCAAAAACCACCATCGAATATTGCAATTAATGTTCAGCAAACATTAATACATCGCGGCGAAATGAAATTAACGAACCTCGTAATACGCAATATAAAAGATGCGTTATCGCGTTTCGAAACAAACAGCAGCGCGATATGTTTATTTGATGTTTATAGTAAGGCATCGGAAAAAAATATAATAATAATAATAAATCGCGCGCTTTGCCTGTTATTTATACTTCACTCAGACTACATGCGAATGATTCAGATGCCGAGCCCGCGAGGCACTGGACCAGCTCGCGTCCAGAGTTTACTTTACAAAATTGCATTATCCACTTTACTCGTTTTGCCAGCGTGCAGGCGAGCGTATGGTCTATATCGAAGATAACTGCGGCGAGAATGAAAGTTTATATATAGAAAGACATATACGCTCGCGGAGAGATTCTCGCGGAAGAGAGTGTTGATCGATAAAGGATACGTTCTTGAAACCGCAACGTCGCGCGCGCGAGAGGCCTCGTGGGAAGGAGCAATTATTAGCTAACTACTCGTCGGGGGCGTCGGGAACAAAAGCTTTCAGTACTTTCTTCTCTCTCTCTCTCTCTCGAAACGTGGCGTAACATGGAAAAATGAACACTTAAATTCTCCAAATCGCCGGCTACTTAAACTTTAAACTCGATAATTCCCGAGAGCTATTTCGGCTCTGAACTTGAAGCACCGGAACGCAAGAAGAGTGTGCCAGCGAGAGTTGTGCTCGATTTAACCGGGAGCCAAAAGATCTTTTCTCGGACAAGTCAGTGGCCGCGGGCGATTTTTCCCTCCAAAGCTTATTTCTTGCCCACGAAAAAGCGGAAACTCGCGACGGAAAACCCCCGGCCTTTCCCTCCTCGTCTATCATCTTCCTTCTCTCGCAAGGGAAACTTTCTTCGCTCACTCGATAAAATAAGACGTGTGTATTCGCTCGGGATGGTACGGGGACTTACCGATGTCCCTTGCGACGTATCTGCCATACTCGAGTGCCCAGGCGAGTTTCATGATATTCTCAAGCTCGTTCTTGGACATCGAACTCCACACTCCAAGCCGATGCGGGTACTGACTGTAGCGATCCGGACATGCCTCTCGCACCTCCAGGGGCTGTGTGAAAATAACATCGGTATTGGAAATTATTATTCGTTAAAGAGAACGAATTGAACAAGAAACAAGATTATTTTTCGGAAAAGATAACTATTTTATTATGAAAAATTTAAAGATTCTTTATAGATAAATATCCCGCATATAGATCACCTCTTGAGTTCATTTCTTGAGAAAAGAAATGAACTCTAAGGTTCAGCAGAGTTTTAATTAAAGACTGTACTTGTAAATGTTTATAATACGCTCGACATAAATTTTTATGAAAGCTCTTACTCTGTTTCGCCATTAAAGCAACCACTACACTGTTTTGATTTTAATCTCTAAGGTGTTTTTCGACCGAGGGAAATGGTTATGCTAAGAGTGTATACATGGTAAAGGAAAAAAGCGCTATCTCGGTCGAAATGGAAAATGCGTGATGCCGCGATGACGACCTAGATAAAATACGCATAAACTTTTCCTTTTTTTATATTATGATTTTAACTTTGAAATATATGGTATTGTAAGTTTTTACGTGTATTATCCCCCCTTTCCTGTGCACGTAAAAGAAGGACGAGTTTACTTGCCTAAAGAAAATGTTGGGTATGATAATCTTCTTATCGGATGAGTTCATAGATAAGTCCGAGGCTTATGGCTCTTATGGACTTACGTATAAACCCGCTGAAAGATTTTCTGGCCGATTTATACATCCCGCAAGAACGACGAAAGCGAGAGAATGGCCGTCTTTGCTTTAAATCGCTATATTTCACAGCGCATCTCTTTTTTTAACGTTTTCAAAATTTAGTTTTTAAATTATTCGACTGCGATAGAACTCTGAGAGAAATTTCACGAGAATATTTCCGCAATATTTTACACATAGTTCGGCAATATAACCGGAGTTAATTCTTTTTACGCGGTTACCTCTTGAATTTTTTTCCGCAAACGAGCGCCCGCGACCTGTGACACGTGTTCTCATCTGCGACGAGCGCGACGTTTTACGTTGTCACCGGCGCGCGTGTTCGTACGGCCCGTGAGCAGAGCAAAAAAGAATCGAAAAAGTCGGTGGAAACTGTGAGGAAAGCGAAAGAGAAAAAGAGAAAGAGAGAGAGAAAGAGAGGGAGAAAGAGGGGAAAAAGAGGGAAAGAGAGAGAGAAAGGCATCAACGCGACGTTCACGACGTTCCGATTACGCGGCGCAGAAATTCCGAGGGCGCTTCCTGGTATTTGGAAAACGATGCCCCGTATTTGCGTCAGGCGAAAGGAACGAGCGCGAGACGCAAGAGAGAGACGGAAAGAGGGTCAGAAGAGGAGGGAGGGGTTAATAGGAAAGAAGCATACGAGTTTCCTCTCTCGGCGCCGACAACGCTCCGGTGCCGCAGGGGCTAAGCGGTCGGCGAGGCGACGGAGACGGAGAGAAGCCGAGTATTTCGCTAATTAGGTCGCCTCGCCGGCCGCCAGGATTCAGGAACGCCAAGCATTCGCTACTCTTGATAGGGGCAGAGCACTCGGTTCGCTCTACCCCCGCGTCTCTGTCCAACCCTGCTACACATCCCGCCACCGCCCACAAACAAGCCTCCGTCTTTCGCGACCGACTATTCCTCTCTCGGCGGTTCGAACTTAGAATTTTGGTTCTTGAACTTGGAGGACAAGAATTCCCGTTATGTGCGCCGGGGATTACGGGAACCCCCGCTATAGAACGTAAGACTTACGGCGCGTTAAGCGCAGATACATGTATACATATGTTAAAGAAGAAAAAAAAATATGTATATAAATAATTAAACTTTGTGATTCAAGAGAGGGTGAGCTTAATATTGACGTAATAAATAAATTGACGCAATGCAAATAGCACGATTTTTTTACGGTTTCGCGGAAATGAAATTAATTGTACAAATTACGGTTTAAATTAATTCGTTCGATATGTTGAAATTCCACATATGATATTTATTGTTTCGAGAAGTAAATAACAAAAGAGAATGTGCCATTATTAAATATTATTAAAATAATCATTAAAATAATTGACATATGCATGTCTGATAATAAGATCAAATGGGTCATACCCATTATGCATGATCTTATTACCGTATATGCGTACAATCTTTTCTTCCGTTTTACTTCTCGGATTAATAAATATCAAATATAAAATTTTCAAGTTTTACATATGCGATGTTTCTCTTCACTCTAAAATTTGAATTTTGTTGTAATATCGAATTACAAATAAATCGAACTGATACATAATTAAAAGTCATGCTTTACAAAATAATAAAACAAAATTTACAAAATATTTATCGTGAAAATAATTTATGAACTGTTTTTTTTTAGATATAAAAAACACATTGCAGTAACGTTTTCTTCAAACTAACGTTTTATATTTGTAATATATGTACAGATTACAAATTTATAGCAATTTGTGTTTAAAAACAGATGTTTTATTATCGGTTGATGTATTGTTTTGAAAATTCATGTTATTATTTAATAAAAATATAATATTTTTAACACGCCAACCAATAATAAAACATCAGGTTTTAAATACAAATCGTTGTATTTACATTTGCTGAAAATATGCAAAAAATAATTACTTTATTAAGTGCAACAACATCCATTAAAATTGAGATTTACAATAAGTTGCGAATCTACTAGGCGAAGCTACAGTTGTGATAAGCTGATTAGATGCTCTACCTGAGACTTATGTAATTTACATATATTACGGAGTTTCTCTTTCTACGTTTGGAACTAAATCCTTCCGCGAAATGTGTTGCATGTATGCGGAGGTCGCTCGCGCCAGTAAAGTGATTACTATACAAGATCCATCCGCACAGATCCATCCACGTGTGTATTCGCGCGAAGTTAACTTCCGGATTTGGGAGTTTGCATAATAACGCGGATACCATAGTCCGGCCATAATTAACCGGCGCCGAGGTTAATGAACAATGAGGCTTGCAGCCAAGTTGCGCAAGCCGATACTCTCCGGGCCGTAAGACGCGCACTTATCCATCAAGCGCAGCCCGGGCGTTTCCGGATGCTGTCCGTGGCAGATGTTGTTTGATGACCGTGTTTGACCGCGCTCTCTTCCGCCGCCGATATCTCGTCATCGGATCGGTCATTTATTCAAGATGCCGGTGAACAAGCTCATTTTGAAATCGAAACGCGTCCAAGAAAAATGAGCTTTCGAGAGCTGCGGGAATTTCCCCGATTTGGCGCCGACGCCGAGCGAATAATGTCACTAAAGTGCCACTAGCGAATCCGTTCCGGCTTAATCAACCGGGGATAACGGCTTGATCGTAACGATGCACGGATTAGATGCACGGATGCGTGTATTAATCGCGTAGCTTGCGGAACATGCACGTTTGCAAATTACCCTCTCGTATCCCAACTCGGCTTTCTCGTAATCGTTAAATAATGAATATCCCGTCCGGGCGAAGGTTCGGAACGAGTAATTAGGCGGACACGTTCGCGAACAGAGTCTTATTGGGATATGATCGGACATTGATGGGGCGGAATTAATTGCGACGTTTTCCGTTAAAATATCGAGGTCCGATTTAGTCCGATCGCTTCGTATTATACATCGCGGTGGATGTCATTAGTTATGGATTAAGATCGCGATGTAGAAACGGCACGAATGGATTTACTACGGTTGGTATGGTGAAGCAACTTGCGGAGGAACCAATCAGACCGCAGCGCATCAAACTCGGCCGAAACACGGAGTGTTGAATTCCTTCTAGATACAGCTCTACAGGCTTCCTATTCTCTCCCGAACGTATAGCACAAAGCTATGTTTGTATCTGTTTGATTGGTTTAAACGGCTCTCGTGTAACCACAACTGTACCAACTATCTGTGAAATGCCTTAACCGGATATATTGCCGCAATCGAGTATCGTTCGCTCATCGACTCTTTCCAGTTTCAATTCCGGTTGATTCTTTTTTTTTTTTTTTTTTTTTTTTTTTTTTTTTTTTTTTTTTTTTTTTCATGTCGACTCTTGGAAATTTACGACTGTTATTGTTAATTGAATTAAATCCAGTTCGGTAATCGAAGTCTTTTGCTCACATACGGCGAGATAATATTTCCGATAAATCCTTTGACAAAACTAACCAAATAACTAAGTTATTCAGAGTCGATTTTGCGCCGTATAAATTTTCAGTTACGTTTCTTACGCCGCGATTTTTACTTCACTTGCATTATATGTATGTATATATCTGGGAAATTATTTAATATTTCAATCTTTCTCTCCCACAAACATATGTACACAGAACGACTTTAAAATACGACATGATATCTGCTTGTCATAATATTATTTTAACGCGTTAATATTATGATGAATAATTTAATGTGCGGAACTCACCACGTAGAGTGCTTCCAAGGCGCCAAGAATCGTGACCAGACTAATGTTGGTGAAACGTCTGTCATGATTTTCCGGCATTAGTAACAATAAAGGGTATTTTACGCCGGCCTTTAATGCCCTAATGGAAAGTGCAGAAAGTCATAAAGTCAGTCATGTAAATTGATACAATTTGGGGCATATTGCAATAAATATTTAATAAAATATTAAAATATACGTAATCTTGGGATGTCACACACACACACACACATATGTAAAGTTACTTATGTCAATCTCTTTGTATGGTCTTAAGCGCATTAACATTTTATATTAAATTTATTTATATATTATTATCACACGCATTTACCGTTCGCTTGCCGAAAAAAAAGAATACTGACGAGAGAATAAAAAACAAATCAAAAGTCTCTCGGTGTTTGGCACACCGAGAGCCGGACGAGGAAATGCCAATCTAAGAATCTCGCGAAGGATCAGAAGATACCCAAGAGACGAAGTTCGGAGATATATAGGAAAGCATTGACGCGGGCTCCGAGGGGAATCTGATTGTAATTACGGTGCTGACATATTGTCAGGCATGATCGTCAGGATCTACTGGCAACATAGATCACCTCGCAGCGGTACTAAATCTCGAGGGACGAACATCTATGCAAAAAAAGAAAAAAGAGGAAGAGAAATGACTTCTTCGGGAATAGATGTGCGATTCTTATTGACTGTTCCGAAACACGAATGGCTGCTTCTGTTTCCCTTTGTGTCCAATTTTCGTCTCGTCAGATGTAATATAATCGTGGCTGTGTAACCCGAGAATCGCTCGCTCTTCCCGTATTGAATCACGCTTGACTCGTATTTGTCTATTTTTATTGATTTGAATTTACCTTTACCTAGCTTGGTATCACGAATTATTCATCCATCCCCCAAAGCACTGCTATTCTTGTTCAAACTTCATCTCCGATGTATTCCCGATATGCGTATGCGACTAGGGAATTTCAAGGAAACTCTCGTCGTTTCATCGCGAGATTCTCGGTTCCATTTTCAATTCGACCGAGTACTTCTGATTTGGTATTAATATCGCGTGGACTCACGCGTGCGCCATTATTATTCCGGAATTCCGGAAAGGATTACAAATACCGCATTATCGCGCGAGATATACGCGACGCGCCACGAATTACAGCAATTTTACTCGCAGAAAGCATCGACACTAATTAAAATGCAAACGATAAAATTTGTGGAGCAACCACACCTTTCTCCAGAGTATAGAAGCACGCGGAGAGAAAATGTCGCGCGGAAAATTTCCAATTCTAAGCAAATTGTACTTTTAAATAATTATGCAAAACCGAGTTGGCGGTTTGTTGCGCTCGGCAAAAATTACATCGCAAATATTTACGCAAATATGTAAACAAAAAAAATAGAGTTGAATTTTTCATAGATTATTCATTTCTTAAAAAACACTCCGTTCTTCTTTCTTTCTTTTTTACACTTCATTGTTTCGTAAAAGTTTTAATTAATTATTTACGTTCCGTGTTACTTTGTCGTTTGATATTTATTCTCAAAATAAGTATTTTATCATACTCGCGTCGTCTGTTTCTGATCCGACGTAGCAATGCGACCTCGCTTTATCGTCACCAGCTGATATCGTGCACTGACAATTTACTGACTACATTCCAGAAAACACTTTCGTCCTCATTGCAGGATGCAGCATTTCAATAACGCGTTGCGACATACCTACAATCTCTACTTTTTCTCACTGACGTATTACGTTGTTCGCGTCACTGTCGTGTTGACAGAGTTTCGCTACATGTGCGAAAAAAAAAACAGTACCGGGCCAAACGGACAGGAATTTCATTTTTCAATCGAATTTCGAAACAGACAGACGATAGGTATGGCTCACGTGGAATTTCGTTCGCGCATCATTGCGTTTTCCCTATGTACCTATCGAGTACACAAAACGCGCTGACGCTCGTTCGAGGTGACTAGTTTCGCTCATTCAAGCCGTCACGCCAGCCATCGCGATAGCGAGCGAATACTCGCGCGTCGGTGCGTCGACATACGGGCACGAAGATGTTCGGAACTGTAAACACGCAATCAAGAGCCTTTGATTAATTACTCCGCCAGTGATTTCGGAGAGTGAAGCGTTTTTGGTGAAAAACACGATAATTTTTTTTTTTTTTCGACTGTACGCAAATATTGCCGACACGAGACTTGTAGTGTTACTTTCTGCACATACTATCCGCCGAGTACGTTGTGTACGTATATCCAAATATATATATACACGTACACAATGAAAAAAAGAAATTTACATACGCATTGTGATTAAATTGAAATTTCGTGCGACACGTTTCTTAATCGAGAAATATTTCATAGTATTATCTGACATAACACACACCCTCCCTTCCACATATATATAAACACGTAAATATATACACGTATATATTTACGCAAATCTATTGTCAAATAGTCGATATGTATTGAAGATAAAAGATCTCTTTGAAGATTAACAACAAGCAATTTTGAAGGCAATAGTGGTTGAGCATAATAGTGCCCCGCGCCATTGTGTGCCACCGTTTCCTTTATCTTGATACAGTATTCTCATCTCTTCTCGAAACGCGACAGATAACCAAGACTTATCCGGACAGCGCGCGTCGGCAACCGCAATTTAATTATATGTCGACGGCATATAAAGCGCTTTATTAACGGATAATTACTGGTTCGTAATGTCAATTGTTCAGTAATTCCAGAGCCTTAAAACTTGCAAAAAAGATTCGATAACGAAGCAATCCTTGGCATAAGTAGAAAATTTAAAACAAATAGCAAAAACATTTCTCAATTTACTGAAATAGAATTTTACCGCAAAATTTTTTTCTTCCGCGCGTATCTAGAAAATGTCGTTGAAACGATCGCTTGTTTTGCACTTATATTCTCATTTAGCGCGTTACAAAATTGTATCTTAAAAAGCCGTGGGACGTGCCGATACACGTGTGTAAGATACATCCCTTATGGCCATGACGACGTTTATGTTCATGCTTTTGTCATACGTAAAAAAAAAAAAAAGAACAAAGGGAAAGAAAAACGTGTGTGGATTATTCGCAAAAAGATTACCGTTTTACTCCCTTCGCGGCGGCTTCCGCGAAGCTCCGCACGTCGTGATAATCTATGTTAAGCGGACCCGTTGGGCTGTAAATGAGCCTTTTTGCGGGCAAATCAATGGACAAAACCGCGCCGATCGTATCCAGCGCGGCATCGATTTCCGCCGCGTTCCTCAGAACGGTTTTGAAGGGTTCCGGCTCCTCGTGTCCAGGATCACATGATGACACTAGGATAATGCCATCGTAATTGCTGCTGCGGAAATTATCTTCGATTTTCAGCTCACACGGCAAACACCTGAAATGAATCATTATCCTTGTTATCCGGACACTCGCCGCTAATTGTCGGCGAATCCGATTAGACAAAAGCAAAATAATTACTACGTTAACGAGAACACGTTACGTTCACCCGAATCAGCATAATTGCAACGAAATTCAAGTCAGTGAAAGAAGAGGAAGAGAAAGAAACATCTTTGTCAAAAGAGAAAAATTAATCAAATGGTTATAGGTTTATACTTTTGTGTAACATCTTTTTATCTTTGATAAAATCGTAAATAAATTCGTCCGAATAAATTGAAGTATGTACGGTACAAATATAAAATTTTCATATTCCTATTTTAATATGCGTTTTTTAAATGTATTATCTGCAGAAGAGACACTTTGCAGTATTCGTGGTGTACCGTTGATTCTCGCTACGGAAAAATTTATGTCCGTTTCTTCACATTTGCAATTTCGTCACATTATTCTCGCCGGAGAATAGAATAAAAGAAAGTGGATTATAGGGAAGAATATTCGTATTAAAAAAGAAGTATATATAAAATCGCGACGTGGAACGTTTATTTGCACGCATTGCATTGTACGACAAGAGCGAATCTCTAATTAAATATGTTTTGCGCTACTGTGATGTATATTTTAGAACGAAATGAACACTAAATGCGCGCGCGTGATGCTTAGCTTTAATAGCCTGATAACGACATTATATAAAATAAATTTTAACTCTAATCTTGTAAACCCCAGATAATTAACGTCCGAGCGATTCTTGAAAATAAGAAAATCTTATTAACTATTTAGTGGAAGAATTTCTAAACAAATAAAAAAATATATCAAAACTAATGTTATTTCCTTAATATAGAACGTTGAATAAAATCTTGTAAATGTTTAAAGAGTTTTTGCAACGTTTTAACTAATAAAAAAAATCGCGTCGGACATAAATGTTCAAGGTTCACATGATACGTACCTAAGAAAAACGTTTACAGGATTGGGGGTTAAGAAAAGCAATGTTTAATAAATTCATTTTTATAAGAAAAGCAATATTTGCAAAATGCGTTTATCACTAGAAATGTCTGTATTCTACATGCAAGAAATTCCACATAAAGAAGTATACAACTGTGTGCAATAAAAAGACTTGTGTTAGTATATATTTTAGCATAATACCACAAAATTCTTTCTCATGCGAGAGGAAAGAAAGCATAACGACAGATGTACACATTTCCTCATAGGAAATGCGCTGCATGAGATGCAGGAAGATATTGAGGGTAATTTTTAAAATGGAGCGAGTCATACTGCGCGCGAAAACATATACATATATATTGCCTTCCAGCGATCGTCTAACGATAAATATTTTTTGAACTATCTCGAGTCATATAGATATCACAAAATTTTATAAGAATTATTGCGTTTTTTGTCACCGGATTATATATTTTGTTCTGTCGTATTTATTAACAAGATTTTTCTTCTGCGAAATCAATTCGATCAGATCTGACTGATCACAATCCGGGCAATAAAACGTCGGAATGAAATGGAAGATAATAAATCTCAAGGGTACACGTGATATCGCGCGCGCGCATAAATCGAACGCGGATCGATCGCAGACATAATCTAGGAAGACAATAATGCTCGCGGCGTGTGTATATATATACATATCACGCGATGATAATGAAGCCTTTGTAGGGATCTACGGCCATTGCTGCTGCATCAGGTGTTTCGACGGGACTTGCTTCGTGCGGTTTATGCTAATAATTTATCGCTATATCTATCGTCTACCATACGTCGAAACTAACAATGGCTCGAAGAATGAAGAAGTCAGGAAAAGGCGAGAGCCAGCACGCTTCAGAAATTATAATGACTGATGTTTCGTGCAGCACGTGATATTTCGCGATGAATAATGTAATGCGCGCTTTCATCGTTGACACAATGTTATCGCTGATATTTGATTTCGCGCAGTCGCGTTGTTTGATGTGACTTTTCAGAAACGTCATATAAAACGTGACTGGTCTCGCTAAGCGTCACGGTAACATCCTTGTTAGAATACATGTTACAGAATTCGGATGACATTTTCGTTGCCGAGATAACGCGAATACACATGTTTCCGTTTTATCTTCCTGAATTGAACCGTTCAATATTTTATAGATAAATTTCCGATTCTCTCCGAAAAATCATCTTAAAGTAAAAACTTTTGTAAAATATTTTCAAACAGGAATTTAACTTATTAATAAATTACGTTAAATTTCGTTTATCTCATTTTACTTCAGTTCTTTACTTAATAAATTTCCTGTATATTCTGCGAACTTCGTGTAATCAATCAGGGATATGTTCCGAGCTGTGAGCTAATGATGCCAGAAACTTCGTAGTTTCGCAATAGTTGGGCACCACTGTCTCATTTAACAGTGCAAAACGAACTAGTAGTTGGCCCGAGGAAATTCATATCTCTCACGAGGTTTGCACGAATCCACAAACAAATATGTTTCCGTCGCATTTTCAACGTGAACTACCTAATTATTCACCCACAATTTACAGTGGAATTTCAAATTACCCGGTAATTATAATGCGCTATTATAGGTGCGCGCTTCTCGCAGCACTCTGACGACGATATAAACCGACGAGAAGCATCGGGTGTTTTCGCGTTTCCGAATTGTAGAGGGAAAAGAAAAACATACTTAAGGCAAAACCACAAGACAAAAACACAAGGCAAGTTTCGAAAACAAACTGTGAAACCATTGAATGTAACCTTTACGAATGTAACGAACACGAATAATTCGTATTCTTCTTCATTAAAAACTCGTATCAAGTGTCATTAGTTCACATTTTTTTCTTTCGAAATCTCGTGTAATAAAAAAATTTATCACGCGTTATGTAAACTGTTTTTTTTCCGCTACATAAAAAAAATCGTCTCTCGACGGTTATGATCGAACTATTCGCGAGATTGTAACTCTTTTGTGCATCAATGTATCGTAGCACCGGCGAATCTTTTCAAAGGATCGGTTTCGTTTTGTGGAAAGCGACCGTAGCGGCGGCGCACGCCGGCTCACGGTTATATACGTACGAGCTTTCTGCGCATTTACCTCTGTTCTACCGCCATGATGCGCCGCACCCACGCCGCTCGAGGGAAATTCCGTATGCGATAACGAAAAGAGGGACACGTAAAACGTATTATTCAAGCACGCTCGTACAGCAAACGCGAAATCCACACGCGCTCCAAAAATCGGCAGCAAAAATAGAGGCGGCACAACTGTTCCGTGTGTTCCACGCGATCTTGCCGGCGTTACTGTCAAAATGGAGAAGAGTCGCCTTGTAGCTTCTATCGAACGTCGGCGAAAAAGCGAAGAGCGCAGGATCGAAATCGCATTCGCGGCACGCTTCAAACCTTTGAACCGGCAACACCGTACAAAAGTTGGGGGAAGAAACGGCTTCGAGAAACGATGAAAGAAAAAGAAAGAAAAAAAAAGAGAAAGAAAAGGGCAGAAAAAGAAAGAGAGGAGAGAAACGTAGTAAGAGAAAAAGAACAGAAGCGATAAGAGCGGAAACTTTGTATTGTTATCGCCCGGTGTGCGCCACTCCCGCCGGCGATATTATCATTCCTCGAAGAGATTTGCGAGCGACCAGCTCGGAAACGCGCGCGGTACTAAAAGCCGCCTGTGTTTTCGCGCATAAAACCGACCGAGACTTGCTCCACACTATCGCACAAAGCGCATTGTCCAAGAATATGCTGTGTGCGTGACGTTACCACCACTATTTTAAGTCGTTGCAACGTTGCCGGTGTTCGTGATGCCACCAGGTGAACACTGGATCATCTGGAAACTTGAATTTCCAGTTTCGAGAAAGAGCCGCCGTATCGAGGATATAGATTTACATACGCGTGAGGCCACGTGTACATTTAAACGAGATCACTTTGCCACACAATTTTTGATTTTATTCGTTTCACTTGGCACTCGATTATTTTACACGTGACTTAAAATTGTGTTCGGTTCGATTGACATCGCGAGTCAATAGCTAACAACAGAAACCTTGAGCGAAAAGTCACAATCAGCGGTTATCGCGTTTATTACTTGCGTATTCGATTACAGCGGTTTAATCGAGGAGAAGCAGATTTATCTTTTTATGCGTTTAAACATATCTAGTTTCATCAAGTATATCACACACAAGTAAACGTCATTGGTCAAGAGACATATACTTTAGACATATAAGTCTGTATATTTGTGATGTCTCTTGCACAATGCGATAGAATACCGATAGCGATCAGGCGACAGAATTCCAACTAGTCGGAAATTTTATCGCTATTTTCGTGTTTTAATCTGTGATACATTCCAAACGTTCCAAGCGTTGATACATGTGTATTTCCGAATGTTAAATTGCGCTGTTCCTACTGTTATTTATAATACAAATCTTATAAAACCGGTGTTATTTCTATCGCTATTGCTACTTCTTCGCATTGTGCAAGGGGCTTAACTATTGAGAAAAATAAAACACGATAGAAGGAAATGATTTGTATTGTGTGAATATGCGAATATTTAAATGTGAATAGTTCGAATGTATTTGAATAACATTAATTGGTACTCGTTAAACAATAAAATTACTTAAACAAGGCAATATACTAGGTCTTATTGTATTTGTTTTATTTTGAAAATTGATATATAAATTTAAACGTTTTGACCCTAATCGAAATATTTCCTAGTGAATTCTGTACAAAAGATTGATAACAAAAACGATAATTCGAATATAATAGTTGAATGTCCTAACACGATGTCAAAATATAAAAGTAAAATCTCTTATCAGAAGTAAAGCGCAGATAGGCTGTACATTTTCAAGATAAATGATCAAATTTTAAAATGAACTGTTGTCAAAACACAACGGATACACGCTATAACAATAGTCGCAAACTCCTGGCGAAATTCACCTTTTCCGAGGATATATACAGATATCCTCACACACCAAGTGTAAATATCGAGACATATGAAAGTCAAAACAGAGAAAACAATTCAAAACGTATAAATTTGAACTTTTATATTGATACATATATTTCTAGAAATGAGAAGTATAGTTTTAATTTTTCGGCGTCTGATACATCATGTTTATAGGATTTTTTTGTCATTTGATTTGAATCATTTCTGAGATTGTTCTCTTTTGTGATAAAAATTCTCCATGTCCAAAACTTTTATGTCGTTCCATTTGAATTCGTGTCCTGTGTTTATTCTATGTTCAGTGACGACGGATAAATTGTCGATCGTTTCCTATTGATTTGAGTGTTCTGATATTCTTGTTTTAAGTTTCCTCTTTGTTTGGCCCACATATGTAGCCTTGCAATTGGCGCAATCTATCCTATCCTATACTACACTTGTGCTTTCATCTAATTTTAGCGGCTCTTTCAAGACCTTACTGAATTTATTTAATTTATTGATAAGTTGTTGATGAAAGGGACGACAATATATTTATAGGTACAATTTGCAAAATAAAACAAGTACAATA
>QVNV01008296.1:0-14368 GCA_014825455.1 Pseudomyrmex pallidus
ATAAGACCTAGTACATTGCTCGTATTGCCTTTTTTAAATCATTTTATATTCGATTATATTTGAACATATTTGTTTGCAATACAAATTATTAGTATTTTTAGTAAGTTTTTTTTAGTTTTGCGTGGCGTTTCTCTCGTCCAATAAACGTTGTTCAAACAGAAGAATATGCAATACAGCAACATTACGATAAGCGATGTCGCGCTCTTTATATGAATATACAACTAGAAGTGATATTTCAAAAAGCAATATGCAAAGTTTGCAAACATGTTTATAGAAAACTTCCGAATAAATATTGTATAAGAAGTGAAATCGAAACAGAGATTAAAATATCAACAAAGCGAGCATATCGAACGCGAAAAATTCGCGCGTGTGTATTTAAGAGAAAACAGTTTTACGAAAATAGTTATGAAATATATACTGTTTGCTGAGAAAGAAAAGAGGGAATTTTAACAAAAGAAAAAACAGCTTATTTAAAATACCTGACCCCCCCCGACGCTTTTAACGGAAAAAATGGTTGTTGTGAGGATAGCAAATAACCATGACATAGATTAAAAAAATATTGAGTTTTGTATTGTTAAAAGAATAAATATATACGTAGTTATAACAACAGTGTAGAATAGATAAAAGTAACGAGCACTAGTCAAATTAAAATTATTTTTATTATATATATGTATATACACATATATATATTTCAGAGAAAAAATATTCTATTGAAAAAAAATATATCTCATTCTTTCTCTGAAGTATAAAAATAAATCTATAATATCAATGCTTGATGCATGATCCGAGAATAACACACATGTGAAAGTGCACACACATATATCAATAAACGCGAGCAATCTCTTGCTCTTTTCTTCTTTTTTAAAAAGAGAACACTCGATTTATTACGTAAGGTTCTCAGAGAACTCGTTTACAATCTAAATACAATGTTGTATTGATTGTTTACAATCTAAATACAATACATTAAATAAGAAATCCTCACATACGATTACTTTCGGTGAACTTTGCTAGATAGAAGAATATGTATAAATATATATATCATGTAACGTCAATTAAAATAATTGTAAGATTTAATATCAAATTGTTGAAATGCTTGCACTTTTTTTTGTGGTGTTTTCGTAACTAAACTCTACAGACTTAAGCTACACTACTCCTTCTTTACTACTGTAAAACTCTTAAGGAATCGAGAGGCGACTTAACTTTCATCGATAAAAGTTCTTATAGCACATTAATAATTATGTACACATATGTACACAAATATATGTACATAAATATCCTAGAAAATCCTTTACGTTAATTTAAAAAATACATACATATATATCTAATATATTAAAATATATCGTTAACATATTTTCTAAACTGTTCAAGAGGATAAAAATAAAGAAAACTCTGAACTTTTCGAATCTTTTATCAGATAATAAAAGGAGAAGTGTAGTGAGAGGATAACGTGATATATGACCGGCTAGAATATCGCATGACACAAAACGAAGACAAAAAAGGCGTTTGCTTCCGTCGATTGGCAATTGGATCATCAGTCTCTCGTTATTTCGTAATTAAATTGTACTCGAGTGATCGGTAGCGCGCACACAAGTTTGCCGTTTAATTTTCGACTAAAACGCAAACTCTGCCGGTTTCTAAGCAATTACATCGGTTTTCCGTCGTTTCTCTTCTACCTTGGAGATGTAGAAAACTCGTTCGTTGCGGTGACGTGAGTAACTTATTCGACATGTGCGTTTGACAATCTTCGCCTGCAAATCGCGTCTATCAAATTTACAAAATTCGCGTTGATCCCAGCAGTTAATTCTAATTGGCACATATAAGTCAAAAGTTTTGCCTAGCGAGTTGCAACCTCCTGAATTGCCTTCATTTGAGCGATATTTTGAGCTGAATATGAGAGTGTACGGCCCGAGCACTGTAATCGAGGAAAACTTTGTTCACGCGTAATTACGTTCTCTACATGCACACTAGATCATTCGCACACACCACGTTTTTACAAAATTTGGCACTGACACACAAACACAAATTAACAATCGTTCGCTCGTCCGACTTGATCATTTGCCCGCCAATCTCGTAAGTGTCTCGGGAGATTTTTCGTTCCGATGATGTTAATACTGCAAGTAATATACAATATATACGAGGAACATACACACTTGTGGGACTAGCGTCGAATCAGAGTCTAGTGTGTTTTCCTATCTCGTTGGTCACGTCTAGAGACACGTTTTTCAGCGCGTTCAGCTTTTCCATATAACTGTTGTCCAAATGCAACTTGCCCTTATCGTCCACGAATCCCTGATTCGTCCGGGAAATCGTTTTCTCAATATTGTCGGCGACACACGTGACCGAAGAGAGAGTCTCGTTCGTGCCGTTCGTGGCGTCGTTTTTATTACCGAGACGAGTGCTGCTCGAGTAGAGCCTTTGCTTCCCGGGGAAGAATCCCGCCATTTTTCGCGCCATGGGATGCAGCAAATGCTCCTCATACTTGTCGTTCTCGGGATCGGCCGTAAGTAAGCTCACGATTATGCCGACGAGAACCGTCGTCAGGCTGCCGATGAAAGCGTAATACATATAGCTAACGCTGTAAATGGCGTTCAGAGGATTCGACCACTCCTCCTTCGTCTCGTTGACGAGCGACAGCGTGGCGGTCTCGTGTGACCTCGTCCACGTGACATTTTGCACATAATCCTCGATGCTGATCGGTCTTGTGACCAGCGAGGAGAACGTTTCGTTGCTACACTTTTCCGTCGACAATGGCAGCGTGTCGACCACGGTGCCGAGACTGAGATGACCGAAGGTGATCCATAACGTCGTTACGTGGCTGAAGATCATGCCAGCCGCGGCGCCTTTCCAGTTGGCGCAAGGGATCAGCATGGCGAGAATAAACACGCCGAGAAGTGGTCCGGACGTCGCCGAAGTCATCAGCATGGATGATTCTATCACGCCGGACAGCATTGCCACCAGAAAGCTCATGCCGATTATCACGAGACCGTAGATAACACCGATTATTCTGATCGCGCGGAGCTGCTGCGTGTCTTTCAAGTCTTTCAGCGCCGGGATGTGAATAAGAAAGTCTTCGAAAGTGACCGTTGCGAGGGAATTGAGATTCGACACCGCCAAAGTCAAAGCGCTGTTGAAGAGAGTCGCCATTACCAGGCCAAGCATGCCGGGTACGTGGAGAAATTTGTCTTCCACGTAGAACGGTACGATCTCGTCAATCTTGGAGATGTATCCCAGACTCAAAGGATCGCAATCGGCGTAATTAGCGAAGATGACCATCCCGACGATCCAAGATAACGAGAACAGGATAGTGATTATGGGCATATTGGCCATCATTGTCCTAAAAGAAAAGAGAGAGAATAATCGTTGATCACAAAAATCAGAAATTTCTGGGAAAAATATTATAAAGTGACTCGTAAAAAAAACATTAAAGTGACTTATAAATAATAAGAAAGGGATTTTAAGAAAATTGGACACACAATGATATTTTCACTGCAAAGTAGAGCAGCATAAATGGCAGTAAAGCATGTTAAACAGAGAGTCATTATGTAAATGCGTGATGCAATTTTTATAAAGTTAATACGTTTATACTTGCATCCAGCATTGTATCATTTGCATACATAATTTTGCCGGATTTTTCACGAAGTTTTTTTTATCGCTTTTTTCCCGTAGAAATCCCCATTGGATTATACTATAGCATCTGCTAAATGTGCGCTTTCGCAAATATACAGTTCGAGTGAACTTATATTTGTCTCGTCGTTAAAGGCACATTCTTTATCTAATCTTATCGCAAAAATTTCAAATCCAAAACAATTGTTGTTTTAATGTTGCATATTAACTCGACATTTACTTCTGCAAACTGAATAAACATTGCTAGCGGCTCTTCGATAGTCTCTTGTTCCAAAAAATAAGTCTTATTTATGTTAATAGATAGTAAACGAATGAAAGAGATAAAATATATTTTTTTTGTCACAAAAGAAGATCCGAAGAAACGTTTTCGTTTATTTTTGACAAATCGCCATCAAAACGACGCGCAAAAACGTTGCTGACGGCTTCTACAAGTGTACATTTATAAGATAACGCGTTAAAATAGTATTTTTTAAATTACTGTTTGGTAGAAGCAAAGTATGTTTTTTTGCTCGACAAACGTCCGAAACATAAACGATATCTCGACATGTATAACTCGACTTAAACTGATGTCTTAATGCAAGGGATAATAATATACGTGCATGTTGTGCGGAAAACATTTATCTTATTCTTACGCCACAAAATTCAACACAATAATGCGCGACAGTACATCGGAAAACTAGTTACGTAAGCAAAAAAAAGAAAACTAATGAACAAATGGTGAATGAACTGTCAGTGATGTACGACGTGAACAACGGACACGTGTGCAGGCGACAAGTCCATTAGAGTCATTCTTATCATCTTCCGTGAACTTTTTTAAAACAATAACTGTCTTTCAGATAAGTTATATGGAATCGCGTATAAAATCGTAAAATTTTAACTTTTATTAATGAAAATTAAACAATAAAAGATTCAAAAAATAAAGAAAATACCAAGAAGAGATAAACAATTCAAGTTTTAAATAACCTCACAAATCTAGAAAAAAAAAATATTTAATACAAACTTAGATACACGTGCTGAATATTATAAACTTCGTGATCTTAATAGTTTCAGAAATATAAACAGCTCAATTAGCCTCTTCTGCAAATTATCTTTCATGAACATCTGCAATTTGCACGATGCAAAAGCAATTTAATCAAATTTATCAATTTTTTTTTATGTATTTCGATAACTTTTAATCAAAATGATGAATGGAAGCACGATCGAGAAGATCGAGCGTGACAGTTCGCATACATAATATGTTCGCAACATTAATATACATTAGTTCAAGCGAAAAACTCAACTTCGATAAAAACATATTATATTTAGCCTTATATATTTTTAGCCAGTCGTTTATTACAATTTCTTATGATATTTTCGGAGCATCTTGTATTCGATAACAAATGACGTGGACATTTTAAGCGGCTTAATATTTTGTCATTTTATTTCGCTTCGAAAAACGTTACTTTCCTTACTTTCTTTGCGCAATATTTACTTGATCATTTTAATAAACGGTAACGCGAGTAGAGAGAGAGTCCTAGAAACGTATGTCGACGTCTCTCGAATTGATATTATGAACCTTATTGAACACAACGAGGATCTCTACGCTAAAAGTTTTGGCGAGGCGCCATTCGGGTTCCCTACGGACCTCTTATTGATTATGTGGTAATAGTAACTGTGTGAGCACAATTTCCTAAATCGGCCCGATTCTATACTACTTCAAAACTTCTCTCGTCGTCGCCGACGCCGACGATGCGCCAACACAAGCGGGAGAAATCGTCGTCGAGTCTATTAATTTGTTAGTACACACTCCAGACTCTACTAATTTACCGCTTTTGACACAATAATCACATTTAATTCAAGGCTAGTCGTGGCGCAATAAACGCCACACGTGTATGTCATTAAAGTCATCGTATTCTCTTCTTTAGTAATCACGTAAATTTACCTTTTACAGGAGCAATTTTGTGTAACTATTTTTTTTCTTTTCAACTTTTTGAATAAACGCGTTATTAAAAATTTCACCATGTAGGTTTGCAAGTTATAATATATTGAAAGATTTACGAACGCGATGAAAAGACGGCGCGTTGAAGAAATTTCGTTGAAATTCCCCAACGATAAATTTCTATGGCTAAAGACACCTCATGCGCGTGTCTCTAGATCAACTTTATTTTTCTCTCACGAAAGTGTCCACTTAGGTCCCACCAGCCATACATTTTCATGCAATAAAACTTTATGGGGCCAACGTGATGCTCGTTTCACGATAATGCTCTCAGCTTGTATACACAGAGATACGCAACAAATTTGTATCCTATACATGAGGCTTTTATATACCTTTGATTACCACCGAACTAGAAAAATTCGATTTTTATATTGAATGCGTCGATGTTTCGTGCGCGGACTTTCGTCATGGTTGCGCTCGGCTTTAAATGTGCAACACAGTGTTTATTTTTGGGTACACACTAAAAAACGAAACATGTTGCAAACAGCAAAAGGTAAAGAATTAGAAATAAAATTGAGTGACATAAAACTTGTTTTTTCACACACTAAATATCACGCAAAAATTCCTTAATTTAATTTTACGATAAGAGAAACGTGCGCTTGTAAGATGGAAAAGTGATAAGATATTTTCGTGAGGAGCACGTTTTCGTATATTTTAAAAATAAAGAGACTTGGAATTTATCCAACTTTTGACATCGACGTCTTTTGATGCGCATGATTGAGAAAACTTATCTGTTAATTAAATATGCGTAAAAGCTGCACAAATAATTATGTTGATGAGTAATATACGATTATTTTTTTTGTTTTTTAGTTTTTTTTGGTTGGCATTGATTCTCTATCTTCAAATCTCCATTACGTTAAGAAGTGTTTGCACAACTTTACTCATGTGAGTCATAATTTTCACGTGACTTAGGTACTGGCTGGTGAATCATTAGTCATACTCAAGTGATTGAGGTGACAAATGTCTACGTGTCGCACAAATAGACACACGCGTATATATTACGTATATCTGCTGTGACTGAAATACACCTTTAAACAATTCGACATGTTCTCTTCGTAAGATGAACAACCAATATGTTTTTCCCACAAATCGTTAAAACCTCTCGCTGATAATAAAATACTTTAAAATCTCTCTGTTTTTTTTTTAAGTATAACTTAAATTTAGAATAAAAACTTCAATATAGAATGAACCGTAAAAAAAAAAATATGGGACATCTTGCGTATGCGTTATGACCGCATATGTTTGTCAAGTAGAAGATTGTTAAACCTTACATTCTTTTGATAAATGTTTATAGGTGCAATATCTCGTGTACGATATATAAAACAGACATCGCACACTTGTGATCAATGTAGTGACATTCTTTTATCTGCTGTTATTTAAAAACTTGTACAAGATAAAAACATTTCAAAAGGAGTATTTAATTATGTGGTTTTTTGTTATTAATACGCAGTGAGAATTAATATGTAACTGCTTTTATCACAGAGAATTTGTTGATAACACTTTTGCGCGATGATATTTGTGTAATCACCAATTTGTGTATTTTACATGTGTTTATAAAATTTCGAGAAACTTCGTCAGGTTATTTTTTACCGGCAAAAATTTGTATGTTACACGGATTGTTTATTAATTAGTTTCAACCCAACACAAAGATTTTCATAATTAGATTTTGTTTCAAGAAGCGAATGTTTTCAAGCAGAACTTTTTTTATTTTTATTTTTTTCTTATTTGTATTATTACGTGTCTATTGCGTAGTTTCTATTTAAATCTTGGAGACTTATTTGATAATTAGAAAAACACCTTACATAAATTACAATGTCTTTTGGATCGTGCAACAAATTGTGCATAACTGTCATTTATCAGTGTGTTATAGAAGCGCTATGGAAAAATTCGTGTTCGGAGCTATAAGATGCTCGGGCAAGAAGTTTACTTACTTGACAACCTTCTTTTGGCTCGACATGCTGCAGTATCTCTGGACAAAATTCTGTTGACATCCGAAAATAGATAGACTCATGAAGAGCTGACCCAGCGTCGCCGACACCGTCGACACTCGAACAGTAGGATCCATATTAAAGCTAAAAGAAAAAAAATAATTATCGAATAAATACGTAGCAATTTTATCGCTGCCTTGAAAGAGTTATAGAAAGCGCTTAATTAATTATTTAAATTGCTCTGTTTAAAAGAACGAATATATATCGTGTATAATCGTGGGAAATTTCAAGGATGCGGAAAATGCACGTAAAATAATTTTGCGCTGCTGCGGAATTTAATAATTTCAAATTGTGAAATGCGCAGCAAAGAATTTTAATATAAAAACGCAATGCAACATTATTTCATTTATTGACAATCGGGCGAAACTGTGTACCTATATTTTTATCCGGGAAAAATAATGCTCAAGTTTCGTGTTCCGAAAATGAGAGATGCACAAACTATGTAACACAGGAACTTTGTGCGCGCGATTCTCACAATAAGAGAATTTGTTTTTCCGTAGTTAGAAATTTTTACTGAAATTACATACGCGTTCGCAACGCGCATACGTAATAATTTATCAACAAACATACTCGAAGAAGTCCAAACGTCCGCGTTCATAAGTCACGTTAACTACATTAGCCGGACCGTGGACGCTGATTGTTCCTTGTATGATGATCACCACGGACACACCGATCATTGCGATGCCTTGAATAACATCTGATAAAATAGCGGCTTTTAAGCCTCCCTAAGAAAAACAAAAACAAGACATACATATTACGTGTTTTTGTGAATTGAAAAAAATAAGCTTTTAGTTATTTTATCGCCGCTGATGCTCCATTCTTTATAGAGTTATTCAGTTTGTTTCCGAAATTAGTAGTTTACTGTTATAATGAATGCAACATTCAGCTTCCGTTCACATTAACGTTTTATTTTTTCAGCAAATATGGTTAAAAGTCATGCGCGCTTTTTCCATTAGTTTTTCAAAATAAAATTGTTTTCGTTGCGATTTTGTTTCCTGTCAATGGCCTTCTATTACATGCGCGAATTTTGATTTGCTCGAATTTCCTGTGGGACACATAAGTAATTTGCCGTCCGAATGTAATTTTCGCGAAAAGCTCTCTCACATTTACTGAAATAGTGCTATAGCTTTCTCGCCTCGCAAACACACGATATTTGTTCAAATCCAAAATATCAGATTCCCCGAAAATATTGTTGGCTGAGAAAACTCGCTGTAAATAATTTATTTATTTTGTCGCAGAGAAATTGATTTTTGGAATCCGTACAATGTCATTATTACGTATTTTGTGAATAAGAAGACACATATCTTACGCGTTATCTGTCGCGTTTCTAGTAAGTCACGAATACAAAAAAGATATTTGTCTAACAAAAAATATTTTTGTTCAAACACATCATTTAAATCAAAGTAAAATGTTTAATAGTATCACATTGATTCTTACATCGTATCGTAACAGAGTCTTGTTTGAAAAATGATCGTCGATATTAGTAAACTGTGTGTATGTAAATACATATATATATATATATCACATGTTCTTACCATGACCGTGAAAATTACGGAAATACCCGTTATTCCCACGATACTAGCCCAGTACGGCAGCTTTATCACTGTGTTCAAGGCGACGCAAGGGGTAAACACCGTGACCGCTAAGTTTAGAAGACTTCGTATGATGTACGAGAAACTAGCCAAACATCTGACCAATTTTGACTTGAATCTGTGGAAAATTGTAGAATAATAATTAAGAGAAACTCTCGAATGAGAGACAAATCCGACGTTGCGAAATATATTTCTAATCGAATGTGATTGCTACGTTCTTTCTTTAACGTTAGAACGAAAATAATCAGAGATCAAAGTGCGCTCTGAAATATTAATCATCGTGTAATTATACGTCCTCGCGCGTCACACGTGACGAGCGAGCACGTGCAAAACAGTCAGTTAAAACTTAGTGTGTTTAACTGACTTTTCACATTGAAAGATGTTCAATTATTATTATGTAATTATGAAATTTATCTATATTATATTATTTGTAATTGTATTATCGTGGTCGCGTGTGTTCGTCGTGAACAACCACAATGTGACACACTATTATCACGCAATTTGTCACGCGTGTCAAAAATATTATTTCGTCTGCGTCACACACATCGCGTATCTAAATATTATATATATGTATATATATTTTATTTTTACACGTACATTTACAGGAAATGAATGTTATATACGTATATTTTTTTCTCGCAAATGTAAAGAAATGATGTCACGTTCAGCAAAGGCCACACGTTTTCGTGCATCAAGGAGCAAAGATAATGAAATTACCTCATATCCAGATATTGGTAGACCGACGTGATGCCGAGACTGTAGTAAACGGGAACGAAAATGAAGCAGACGATGGGATACGCCAGCAGCATCCCGTATAGGGTTTCCCACATGGCGCTGCCGCGATAATACAACTCGGACGGATAACCGAGGAAGGACCGGACGCCGAGAGTGCCGCGCGCGATCGACAGCATCATCGCGCCCATTGACACGGAACCGGTCGCAAACACATAGGTCGCCTTGGTCTCCTTTTTCTTCTTCTTGAAGTTTCCCCATAGCGGCAGCACGAAAGAGACCACGATGAATCCGATGAACACTAAATAATCCGCCACCATTGATAAGATTTGGGTCGTCATCCCGGACTCGCCGTCGTTTTTAAACGTCTGTCGTGTGCGAGATTCGTTTTCTGGGTGATAAGAATGCCGAGTTTTAAAAGATTCTGTATCGTATATATCGAAGTGTCACTCGATACACGAGACACTCGATTTACGAGAGAGAGTGAGAGAGAGAGAAAGAGACGAGAGTGGCTTCCTGAAGAGACGCTCGAAGTGTCAAGTGTGCGCGAGACACGGTTTTGTTTTTATATATATCGTTCAAGTGTCGCACGGAAGAATCGTTTTACCTCTACGCACGGTTTACTCGTCGAGTGTCGCACACCGGTGGTGTGTCGCGGCTGAGATCTCGCCTCCAAGAGAATGCGGTAAGCGCGCGTTGATAAGTTCCGGTAAGAAGATAATACCGCAAGCCCGCCGGTAACAACGCTTATATTGCGGCCGTGAGTGCGGTTTGCGCGCGTCAGGTCTCGTTACGTAATTGCGCGAAAGACGCTAATGTGACTGAATGTGATCAATGCGGTGCGATCAGAGCGACGGCACGTATTGACTACCCAACGTGGTGAAGCGCTTGACGTTATTATGCTAACGACCTGGAAGGAGAGAAAGACAACTTCGGCTCGCGAGAAAAGAAGATGGACGAAAAGGAACGGATTACGGTGGGTAGGAGCCAGACCGAGAAGAGGGGAGAGATATCCGGAAGAACACGAGTGGCTTTTCTTATCTTCTGGCGCTATTGTTTATTGATGTAGTGCGCTCATTGAATTTATTATTCCTTCCGAAAGAAGAAGAGACACTTGACTCTCTAGGTGAGATAATTACTTATAAATGATCTATTGTCGAATGCATTTACGCAACAGACCCGTAATAACGTTTACGAATTTTAATGATGAAGGTGTCTTTTGTCAAACTCTAGCGCTGTCTCGTAATAAGCATTTCTAAAAGAAGAAAAACCAAAAAGTGCTTTTGTGCATTCATGCTCGCATTTTTTGCAACTAAGTCATTAAAACATTTTCAATGGCTTAGCTCACTCTAAAGAACATTATAATAATATGACACGTTCTCTCGTCTATAACTAATAATCCGACGTATGTATGTAGAACAAACGTTCAATTTGCAAATGCATTATAAATTGTTTTCGTAAAGCTGTTTTCGTTGCGCAAATCTTCTTATCAGTGCGAATTTAATATCGGCGCGTCAAGATTTTGTAAAGGTCTATTTCTTGGTTTATTCTTAACTCAACAATGCTTTATTATATAAATACAGTCTTACAAAATAAACACCGTGTTTAATAGATACGCACGACGACTAGCACTATGACCGGCTTAGACGACTCTTCAACTTGCGCACGGCTCGCTGCTCCGAACAAGAGTGTTTTGTTGTTCCAATCGGCTGGGAAACCAGCCGAATTGGAACATTCCCGAAAACTCCGGAAAGTCCTGTTCGCCATGTGTTTTCAGGATACCTGCGCTGGCTATCGTTTTCCGGGTCGCCGCTAGCGCGATGCCGCGTCGCGTTTCACTGCGACCCGGTGACGCCGCCGCGCTGCTTATTTCTTACAATTTATTTCTCTCTTTCTCTTTTCCAAGCTTAAATAGTTCCGAAATTATGAAAAATATGTTAAAAAACATGAGAATTCTTTCTCATTTTCTACGTGCTGTTATATGTACATACATCATCAACTTGCAAGAATGTCTATTCAAGTATCTTATCACTTACTGCTCACATGTCTCTAATATCTGTTGACTTATGCACTTTTTTATCAAGCAACTGTGAGTTCAACGTTAAAGCAAAGTAGTCCGTTAAGTGCGATGTACATCGTAAACGAAGAATTTAGAGCGCTTGGGTGGGAATAAATTTTTTTCTTTTTTCGACGAAATCGTGTTTACGCATTTTACACATTTCATTTTACGGACAAATACCAAAGACTAGAATCACCCAAAACGACATTATTACGTAATCCTTTTACTGTTACGTAGAAATAATGAACATTGAAGTAATTATAAGCATCATAAGCATTGAAGAAATTAATATGATTAATGTAGCAGCGAGATTTTCTTCTTCGAGAATGCCGACAGCTGTTCTCTGCGGTGACAAAACGGATACGCGCTGCGGTTATACAAATCTAGGATATTGAAAACCACTATTAAGCCTCATAAAAGCGAACGCAAGAAAGCAGTCTTTGACTCGCGAGCAAACAATGTTTTTTTCTCTCTCTCTCTCTCTCTCTGGACCACTTTCCATTTTCCACCATTCAACTTCGTTCCTTATCCCGCGCAATGCCATGGTCCGCTCAACGTGGAACAATGCTGGGCGCACAATGCACATTTACGCGATATGCGTTTGGTGTGCAAAATGACAACGAGGACTCTCGGCCGGATGGTGTACGCGTTAACGCGAGTGGCCAATGAGGTGCCAGCCTAGGTAGAGCTAACACAACCGAGAATCCATTGTATCGCACTTTGAAACAATGGGTTCGCGATCCTATCCTCTCTCTCCCACTTTCATTCACTCCTCATGTACTACTCGTTCCCCTTTCTCGTCCGCGGTTCCATTTTCTGTTTCGCTTTTAGCTCGTTTTCCTCTCCGGGAATGTGACAGTTCCTCCTACATTTGCCCGCGTTGCTTGGCAGCTTCCTCTCTGTAGCTTTCGCTGCGTCGACTTACCGGGACGACGGTCTATTTTCATTCCGCGTCCGATCTTCTTTCTTGCGCCCTCGCGACTTTCGGGCCCTTTTTATGGTTTGTCGTATTTTTCTTTCTTTCTTTTTCGTTCCTCTTCGTGTTTCCGCGGAAATCGAGAATCGCTTTTTGACGTTCGTTATCGCCGATGAAAACGACGAAGCCGCGCGCTTTATTGCAGCGCAATAAGAAAACGATGGAGAACCCGATCGTGTTCGTCGTGTGTGCGTCGTCTGAATGAAACATTACGAACACGCACGTGTGCGCGAAAGAGGAACTGCAAGCTAGTCAAGTGCGAGAATCAGCAGCTAAATGTTCTGTAAACGGCGCGTTCAAACGAGATCGCGAGCAACTCGAGCGGAGCGAGTCCGAGGGAGAAGATATACGCCATTATTTCACGACTTTCTCGGATCACGGGTCGCAAGATGCAAGTTAGGAATTAATATTCCGAGCAATGACATTATTCAAAGCGATGTTTGACCTTTGAAGTCTAATAATAGACGTGGACAACGGACACACATTTAATCTTTCACGAAGAAATTACTTTTCACTAACATCTATTTGTTATAGCGCTATATACTGTAACAATAATAACAGAATGACGTCAGTTTTTCGTCGACAGCAAATCAATGAATTTTTTTTCGGGGAACTTGATTGTTTTATCTTCAATAGTGCGATGAGTAATTACAATTAAGTGAAATAGCTTCTCGTGCAATTACTACGTCACGAACTTGCACAGAAACTCGTTTGCTATCACTGGTACACGTAAGCAAAGTACGACTGTAAAACTCACGTTGCATGTTTAATATTCCATTGATGCGAAAATAATATTAGAAAACTCGTTACGACAACGTCGTATTGGCGCCGGTCAGGCACGATAAGTTGTTTTTTTTTTCTTATTTTATTCATCCGCGAATGCATCGTCGTATAATATATCGTCATCCGGGATGTGCGTATATATTTACCGATTTTCCGCTCAACTATGCAGCGCGCGATTTCTCGTCACCTCGTCACACAGAAAGTACAATAAATCATCGACCGTTATAAATCAAATCGCATGTAAAAACACGAAATGCCTTTTTAGTTGTTTGCAGCGCTTTGGTAAACTTAATCTCTCTCATTTTTTTCCACAATTCTCACACGTCTATCGCTATCGTGTCACGTGAACAAATAAACTAGACGATATTTAAGCATTGTCTCTATCGCGATAGAGCGAACGATGTTGTTCGAAGAAAAAAATTTTTTTTTTTTCAACGAGAAAGAATGTCTATATTGCTGCACAGTAAAATCCAAGACTTGTTCTCATCTAAAAAATTCTTTTAAGAAAAAAATAAAGTTCTTTAATTAACAATTCGGTTCTTTAATTAACAATTATTATACGGCCTTGACCGAGTTCACGTGAACAGCTATCACGAAACAACATGATATAAAATTCTGAAAATCTTCCATCGTTTCTTA
>QVNV01008297.1:0-12451 GCA_014825455.1 Pseudomyrmex pallidus
AATTGCGATTCTCGAAGTATCGAACCGCGCGCAGCGACGCGCGGCGGCAAGAAATGGAACCATGTTCGCCGCACATAGCACGGAATAGATCCATGTCCACGAAAAACGTGCAGCCAATGAAAGTAGTCGCTTTTAGGGCTATAACACACAAAATGACATAGATGCATATAGCATAAAACTATATGAGCCAATGAGCGTCTAGCATAAACTCGTCATATTGATTTACATGAAACTATGCTAGACTCTCATTGGCCAATATAGTTCTATGCTATGCATATGCACTCTATTTGTGTATTATAGCCCTCATGGGAACACATCATGTGAGAATCGCGTCCGTGTACGTGTGCAGGTCATGCAGAGCTTAACCTTAATTTAACCTAACCTCGTTTCAAAATTGCAGAACAAACTAAATGTTTATACTGTTTTGTTTGCTAAGTAAACTAAATATCATTTGACAGCGACAAATGCCACCAAAATGTAAATTTCAAGAAGGTATAATTTTTATCTTTTACAGTAAATCTTTAAATGTGGTTTTTTTAAAATAGTAAATAAATACTTATTAAAATATATAAAACTGAAAAAATGTCAATCTTTGAAGTGGCATTTTAACCGAATATTCATTATCCTTTTTATGTTAGTTCTTTTTTCACTTAGTGATAGTCTTTGTTGAGATTGTGATTGTATAGGTTTTTTTTAGGAGAGAAAGTTCTATGCTTTCACGGCCCATTAATCTATGAAGCAAAGTGCCTGAAGATTTCCATAAATAAAGACAAACAGATTAAATATTTTATTCATTATGCTGGTTGGAACAAAAAGTAAGTTTCTTGCGATTGAAATTTAAATGCAATAGATTAATCATGCTTTGATTATATTAAGAAAATGAAATTGCAAAATAATCATGTTTGCTAACTTGTATTGTTATAAACAAAGTTGGGACGAGTGGGTACCAGAGAGCAGAGTGCTTAAATACAATGAAACGAATGTGCAAAAACAAAAAGAAATCCAAAAAGCACATTTAAATCAACAATCTGCCCAGAAAAATAAAAAGGGAAATACATCTACAAAGATACAGGGTAAAAAGACTGAAGGAACTAAAGAGAAAGATGGGGACAGCAGGTCAAGCACTCCTGTCATAACTGCTGACAAAAGTACAAGTCGACTAAACAAGAGTGCAAGCAGCACATCAACATCATCATCTTCCCAGGATTCCGCATCTGAACCTCCGCGTAAAAAGCGAAGGTTTATAGCACAATGTATCCGTGGTATGTTTGTTTTTGTGTTTACATCTATTTAATAAATTGATCTTTTCAGTCGACTAGAACCTTCCGCTGAAACAGAGCAATATCTTCCTAAAATAGAAGTCAAGATTAATTTACCCGAAGAATTGAAATACATGTTGATAGACGAATCTGAAATAATACTGCAGCATCATAAACTACCTGCTATACCAGTACAAAATACAGTTGACAAAATTTTAGATGACTATGTAGCAATAAAATCCTCTGGGAAAACTAATGACGTTAGGTATAACACAATGTAATTTCTTATCAAATCATTAGTAGTTTTTATTACACAAACATACATTGTGCTATTTAATGATACGGAAAAATTGTTTTTAGAGAAAACGCATTAGAAGTAGCAAAAGGCATTCGTGAATATTTTAACATCACGTTGGGCCTTCAGCTGCTGTACAAATGGGAACGACCACAATTTATACAAACAATGAATGATAATCCAGAAACATTGCCGAGTCAAATGTATGGAGCGTTTCACTTACTCAGATTGTTCGGTAAATTCCTGGCTTCATTAAAAAATAATTCAGTTTTGCTAGTTGTTTTTAAGATAACAACTTTAAATTTCTTTTTACAGTGAAACTTGGCAGTTTTATGTCCTATACAAACTTGGATGATAAAAGTATACAGTTACTGCTGTCATATTTCCACGATTTCTTGCAATACTTGCAAAAGAACAGTGGCAAACTTTTCAATCTTCAACAAGATTATATAGACCCACCGCCGGATTATCATCGGAAATACGGTTAACTGATCGTTAAAGCTAGTTCCCAGTTGTTTGTTAACAATAACACTGACATCGGACGAATTTGTGAAATAATAGTACATCTCTCAAAGGACAAAGTGTTAATACATGTGTAATTTATTTTTAATTATTATAAGAATATGATAAAAATCAATTAAATCATTATATATATTATTTCATACGTTTTGCATTTACTATAAATAACACAAGACATTTTTTATTAAAGATTTATACTTGATGTATTTCCTCTTCCTGCATGTCTCACCTGGAAAGAATATTTTTTGATGCATTTTCTTACCGGATTTTTTCATTTTGTGCAAAAAACGTGTAAAGTGAGTAATTTTATCCAAAAGATTGTAATAAATCGGTTGATCTCAGCAAAGACCAACTTTTTTTTTTTTTTTTCGTATTTGTCTATTGAGATTTCACTCGAATTAATTTTTGGAGGCCCGAGATTCTGTTCGTCGATCAACCGATAAACTCGGTTGAAAGGGACCGGCCCGGAAAAAATCCTCACAGTGCTCACAGTGGTATGCGGATTCGAACTCGGGACCTCCAGGTTCGCAGCCCCTGCACACAGGCCGCGAGACCAGTGGGCCGGTCGCAAACATGTAACGTTTTATTAAGTAAGTAATAGATTCTGATCGTTGTCGCGGTTTGAATCTTCACTTGAAGTGACGTGTGACAATCGAGCCGGCAACTCGAGTTGTTCAATGCACTGGTGTGCATTCGATAATTTCGAGATTACACAGTTCTATAATGTACACATTGTTAAATGTATAAATAATGAGTCAGAAGAGACTAACATCAATTTATATACTACAAATTTAGTGTTTAATTAGTTCGTCAAGTAGTGTGGCTAGAAGTATTATTACAACTTAACCCCAAGTAACAACATGATTATAACCTCAACCGTGTTGCTTGCTACCGGATTTTTCGGTACAATAACATGCAGTAACGTATACAATGACGTCTTCGACGAGGAACTAATGTTGAAACCTTTGTCTACTAATCATGTCTACGCTCATTTCCAATTCACGACGATATGGAAAACGACGAATTATGCGGAAGTGTGTGAGTAACCTATTAGAAAGAGGAAGAAATTTTATTTTCTCGTGTAAACATAACAAAAATAAATCGTTTCAGTTCAACACACGCATCTCTTTCCCAGGGGATTGGGTGAAATTATAGGTCGTCACAATGTCGATGAATTGCATATCACTCTAACAGAAGGATTATGGAATTATCAGAAATGGGGATACCCCTTTCACGATGCTGGACCTGGTGCTGAAATTATCACTTGGTTCAACAAAGATGTAACAAAGTGAGAAACATTTTGAGAAATTTTCACAAGTATAAGAACTCTAGGATAATTATATATACACACAATATCTCAAATATTTTAAATATATTATGAATCAATAGTTAAAGTAAAATCATATACTTATTTGTCTCACAAATTCAGTTATTTAATATATGAAAGTGAAACAATATAAATATATATATTTGTGAAAAAAATAGCAGTATAAGCCCTTCAAGTTCTTTTATACATATAGTGTAGATGAGGAATGGAAAGGACTGACAAATGCCTTAGCTGGATTGCTATGTGCATCATTGAATTTTGTTGATGCATCCAACAGCATGTCGCCAGAATTTACTTTTCGTTTCACTGGCGTTACAGAAGGACCGGTAAATTCTAGCCACTTGCGTTATTCGTCACTCCCTAGGGAAATAGTTTGTACTGAAAATCTAACACCATTTAAAAAACTGCTGCCTTGTGATTCCAAGGTATTCATAGCTAAAAGTCAGCATTAATCTACTTACAGAATATGTTATTGTACACAGCAGTTACAATTAATTCTTTATCTATAGAGAGGTCTAGCGACATTGTTAAACTCAGCCCACATTCATAACACAAATTACCACTCAATTGGAATACATTTTCGACCGATATGTCGCGATGTAACATGCACAAGAATGTCTTTGGAACTGCGACAAACTGTTTCTTTGATATACGACACAATGACAGACACGAATCAGGTAAAAAATATAGATAAAGAAAAATATAAAAATCAGTAAATCAGTGAACAAATTATCTTACTGATCATTTGCACGCCCGATTTATACAGGAGTGGTCGATACGGAAGTTTTTCGGGATGGGACTTAAAGGCGCGTGTCCGCTCGCAACAGTAAGCAACATATACATCGATATATCGGGCAATAATACAAATCATGTGTTCGAATTGACGCCACTTCCTAGCACGAAAGTTGTTAGCCTACGTGGCGGACAACAGAATGAAATAGCCGTGTACGACATAAGGACTCACTCCAGCAAAGGGATATTTAATATCGCTGCCGTATATAGTACAAAAACAAGCACCATAATTTATCCCTCGATCTTATACGCAAACAGATACATCATCGGTACGTTTCGCGTGAGGAAAGGCATAATTTTTCACACACCTTTTGCAGTTTTTAAATATATATTTTTTTCTTATGTGTATTTATGCACAATATTAAAAATGGCAAATATTTCGATAGATTTTTACAAAATTGAGTCTCTTAATTAGCGATGAAATGCAAGTATCGGCAAATGTGATTACAATGCTGCTCTTTCAGGATACGGTCAGGAAAGAGGCAGTTTAGTGACTAAACTGTATAACAATCACTGGCAGATATTGGACGTGATCTTATTGGAAAATATTCCATGGTACTTACTAGTTTACTTACATTCCATTACAGTAACTCAAAACGGACAACAAGTTCGCCCATGTAAGTAAACAATAACTATATAATACAAATGTACAAAGAAATTACGCATAAACAAATATTTATATACATAATAGAGGATAAATGTGTATAATAATTTGTACGACTTAGACGACTAGTAAAATTTACAAAAGAAGTTTTATTCGTGAAAATTTTTATAACAAATTTTAAACATGACTTTGTATTGACATTTATATTTTACTGTTTTTTCTTTTTTTGTCTTTTTTATTATAGTAGCACAGCGTTATTTGCCCGGAAAAGAAAGAAAGAGACCATATTATTTAGAACTGATCTTGCGTCTACCACCGCACTCGGTGACGAAGATCTCCATAGATATGGATTACTTGTTTCTCAAGTGGCAGGAATATCCGCCGGACGCTAATCACGGTTTTTACATGGGACCGGCTGTGATTACAGCTTCGTTGCCTATAGCGAGAAATTACACTGCTCTGCCACTTGATGGAAGTACCATTACTTCAAGGTTTGTTCAGTTCAAACATCATTTGCCGATTTTCAGAGATCTCTTTATTTCATATCGTAAAAATTAACCTTTATAGGTTGGTCACAGAGTCATTCTGGATTTATCACAAAATTTAACGGGTTTAAAAAAAAAAAACATTTTATATTTTTATTCTCACTATTTCTCGATTTTATATAGAACGTAACACAAATTTATTTTCCGACTATGGGATATTTCTTTTAATAATGAATATTCTCGCACTATACTGCAATGTTTGAAGCCAGTTTTAACAGACTATAAAAATTAACTGGCAAAGTGTAACTAATGTTTACGGTAAAAACCTGCAGTTTCAACGCCTCGAGAGACTACTACCTCGTACAGTTACGAACAGAGTCTTTGCTGATCAGTCTTCCGACTCCCGACTTCAGCATGCCTTACAACGTTATATGTCTGGCCTGTACAGCCGTTGCGTTAGCGTTCGGGCCCCTTCACAATATTTCCACAAAGAGACTGGTCTTAAAACGTATTGAGAAGGACTGGAAAGGTAAATTGTTTTCTTTCTTTGTTAAATTCTTAGATAAATTTAAATCTAAAAGAAAACAGGAATAAAAATTATAAATAAACACATACATCTCATAAATATATTGAAAACTATCTCTCTCTCGCCATTCGAATAAACATAACACGTATTCACATATTCGCTAAAATTAATTGTACGCAAACTCAATACAATTAATTGTTTTTTTTTTTATTAACGAATGCAAATATTTCGTTTGCCTCGTCGAAGGATTAGAAAGGAAGAGATGATTTCTTTGAACTTCTTTTCTAGCAAAAAATACACGCCTATGTAAAACAAAACAAATTGCTCTTACTAACCTTCAACTTTCCAACCAATATAATTTTTTTAAACTTTGCTATTTTTTTTTGTTGTGTAGAAAATATTAAAAAGTACGTTTTCCATTTACATCCTGTATATTCCTGTATGTGTATATATTTTAATTTAAAATAGGCCTATGTTTCAATGTGAAAACTTAATTTACACCACTAATATAACAGTGAAACTTTCTTATGTAACAAACAGCCTTCCACTACTTTATACACGATGGGTTTCTAATACATTCCGTAAAACGTTTAAACTGGATTGGATGAAATCCGTTCCGTTATACTTATCTGTGTGAGTTTATTCCTCAAATAATATCGTGAAATCTCTCAACAGTCATGCAATAACGAAATATGAATTCAGCCATTCTGTCATTGGAATAATTATTGGAATATATATATAAGAAACGTAACACGCGTACAAAATACGAACGTATCGATTTACGATTAAAATCGCAAATATTGTGAACCAGAGACGAAATACACAACGGCATACACAAACGATACTCATTCTCGCCTGCTTTTCACTGATCTCGTTGCTCTAAAAGTTTGCTGATAAGCATAAATGTATATTTCCACTTAAAGTCTGTTTCGGTGACAATTTTTGCAAACCAGATTTTGCACTCGAAGATCCCGTCGTGTTAAGAGGATCCCTGTTCTCGTCGCAAGACGCCGGTTTACGCAGATCGTCTTCTTCGTCGGATGAGCAAAGATCGATTAGCATGATCGCGCGCGAAGGACAATCTTTCTCCGTTGTTTCCGTAGCTTCCACGTTGTCTATAGAAAGTGACACTCCGGAAGAAGGGACCAAAGCTTTAGCCGTCGATGCAGTGTTGTCTCTATCTTCAGAAATCGAAGAACCCGATTCGTCACTGAATTCCGCTTTACGTTTCGAAGATACAAGTGTAGTTTGCCCGCAAACTGTCTTTGATCTTGGTCTCGTTTTGCAAGCTGGTCCTGCTTTTCTTATCGGTCTGATCTTTGGCGTGTTAACGCTCTTCTGATGAAAACGCTGATACTTTGAAGGATCTTTTTTCAATTCATCAATCTGCATCTCGTTCAGCCGTTTGAGAACAGCGTGAATAGGTCGGCAAGCGATGTACAATAGTTGCGACCGTATGTCTAGTACTGAAGAGAAAATATAGATTACGCAATCTATCTGAGAATTAATTTATGTACAATCTTTTTGAGGGTTTTTAAATACAAACTTATATATCACATAGCAATTACTTTAATATAATGTTAACCTAGTTAAATTTATTATAAAAGTTTACTAACTCTTCAGTGTGGAAATATTCAAATATCTTTTGATTAAAACAAATATATTTATATCAAAAATCTAGTGATAGAGGAAAATATTACACATCTTTTTCCACTCTAAAGAGTTACACAAGTAGATAATATAAAAATCTTCTAATTAGTTGTTTTAAATACGCACTTGGTTTGTCACTCAAAGGACTTCCGAACTTATATTGATGTACATAATTGTTATTCGATATATCCCGGTTTGGTTTGTACGTCACTATCCATTTAGTACAATTAACTGTGTCGAGCCACTTTGGTCTACATGAGTGACTTAGTACTGGTGCCACAACGTGCCTCTCTATTCTATCTAATCGTTCTTGCTGCGTGTCTTCAGTTATTATGCTCTTCGATCTTTTCGCCAATACCATTCCAGCGGGCGACGAGAACGGAATAGTCGCGCATCTTGTGAAACTAACGGTATTTCTAACACGTTGAGACGTGCGTCTAACGATATTGTTATCAGGAACATTTGCAGTGTTTGCGTCGCTTGATTGCGCTTCTTCAGTCTTATTCGAAACCAATTGGAAATATGACAGAAACTGATCCTGCTGTAGTTCAACTTGCGAGATCGAAGATAAATCTGGCGAAGATGAACGAGAGCCACTACCACCTTGGTCCTGCTCAGCGCAGCATATCTTTTCATGCTCCTAAACAAAGAATATTTGTGTAAAAATAAGAAAGTATCATTTCAATTGTATACTAAGTTTAATCTATTTACTATTACCTTCATCTTTGCAAGACCAATGAATTCGGCATCGCAATTGTCGCACAGATAAATGTCATCACTTGGTTCAACCATCATAGGGACTTGTTGCTGTTGTTTAGCCTTATTGCCCACTGAGGATGCACGAGACAACAACGTTCTTCGAGCATTGTCAATCTTTCTGTCATAATACTGTAGACGCAGAAAGTTTTTTCATTCATTGAATTAAGAGGGAACAAGATATACCAAAGGCTTTGGCAGCACCGCTAATTCGTTAGTATATATGCGGATATATATGCATATTGTACACACCATGTTTTCATTGCGGAACGTCACTAGTAGTTTTCCTGTGCTCTTGTGATATAGACTAGTCGTTGAATCCCAATTGTTAACGTATTCTAATTCTTCACGAGGATACTGCGCGAGATAGGAACAAAAACGTAAAAGATATTCGCTTCTGTGATATGTGTAACATCGGAAAACCAATTTCTTTAGGTTTGCCATCCAATTCTATAAATAACATTTGTTGAATTGGTACCACAAAACTCTTGATTACTTGAGATGACCAAATAAAATGCTTACTTCATTTATCTTCTTGGGTCTGGTCAGTGGACTTGAAAATGTAACATCTTGCGGCCACCACTCAGGTTTATTAATAACCTTAGTGGTATCATGACCCAATGAGCAATGGACCATGAACAATATAAATCGTTCAAGTTGTGCCTATGTATATTTATATCAATGTAGATATTACACATATGTTACTACTTCACTCTTAATTACTTAATTACAAAACTCAAACTCAAAATAACAATTACATACAGAACTATTAAATGTACCATTGTGATTTTCTCCAGAGATGTAGGATATCCATTAGCAAATAAGAGAGGAAGATTGGATACCATAGAACCCTCTTCCTCTGCTAACATGCCTTGTTTATATCTTTCATTGGGATTATCCATCTCATTGGGATCATCATTTAACACTTGATTTTCAGGCATATTAGTCCTGTCTATCTCTTGTACAGCTGGACACTTCATATTTGCAGAGTCACTCTTTTCATTTTCCATTTAAAATATATTTGATGTATATATGAGAGATCCTATGACATATTTTGCACGCATTATCTTGTTATCCACATAAGTTGCTTTTTTTATACCAATTTATTTTAGAATGCTCAGTATAAAAAATGTATAAATATTTTTATACAGTGCCCAATTATTCAATTATTAAGCTCATTTAAGCTTTCTACAAAAAAACCAAATTGCTTTAGTTTTCTAAGATCTAGCACTGTTGGCTAGATAAACGATTTTTTTGAGAAGTTAACATATTGTTTGTGTGCAACGCATTAAAATACAGAAGAGGCGTTTTTCTACACATTCGAGTTATAAAACATGTCGTCCGTACTGGAACTATAAGAGCGATAAAAATAGTAATTTCACTGCAGAAGCATGATAATGCTCATTATACAGAATCAAATCTACTAGCGTTACGTGTATCAAAAATACCTTTTGTTTCTTGCGATTCTCCTATCCGTAAAGAGGTTCAACATCAGAACCACTTGGCCTGAAACATCACCGTCACATTTTTACACGCCAGCGTAACTATTCGTGCGTCGTACGTATATTCTCTCTTTCTATTCCTTCTCTCGTAACTACCCTTTCTCCAAAATTTTTTAGTTCCAAATCACTTGAACTTCAAACTCCGGTAATTTGGATGAATCACGGGTTCGCAATGGAAAGAGAATTTATTTTCGCGACAATTGTATTCACGTATTTACTGCTACGAACAAGCGCGCAAGGATGATTTTGGCACGTTCGTTGAATATTCGCAAGCAACAACATTGATTTGTTTCCGTTCCTGTTTCTCAAATTCTTGAGAATTTTCGTTTAAAGATCTCGTATCGTGCGCGCGTCTCGTTTTCGAAAAAAATGGATACCTCTCATGACCTTACACGCAACACCGCCGATCTTTTCGTTTCGGTATCTTGCACAGTACACACAGGCGTTGTTATGACACCGACGCAACTATATTCTAACCACGTCAGTGAGAGCGAACGTGTGAGACTTTTCCTCCGCGACGAAGACCGACGACGACCGACGTGTACTTGTTCGATCCTGCGCTCTGCAAGTTGTTTGTTGGATTAAGGCGCGGGAATATTGGTCGGAATGTCTGCCGTTCGTCCCGCAATCGCGGGGCCCGCGCGATCGCAACCGCGACAAAGCGACGGGGGTCTGCAGCTTGACAGTTCCCTCCCTTTTGGCGTCTATGATGGCTCAAGATGGCGAACGTCAACTCTCAAGTCCACTCTTCTCGCCGATAGAAGTTGATCAACAGCAACGACGCTGCGTAGAGTCGTGAGGTCGCTTCGGCTGTCCTCGTTCACCACGAGACCCGCGCGAGCCGAAACTTAGATGGAGTGACGCTTGCAGTGATCTGACGCGAACTGAAGTTATTCCGTAACTCTTTCAACGAAAGTGCGAACCGAAATTGCAGGAAGAAGCGTGAAAGAAACGGACACTGCAGTAGTTCGCGTGTGTATAACGTACAATGCATCACAAAATGGAATCTGACATGCAACAAAATGGCTTACATGTGATAAAATGGCGTCTGATGCGCATACGCATTGTTTCGAAAATTGAAACAATGAAAACAAGTTTCTTTCCATCAGCTCTATTACGAACGATTTTTTAATAAGGTTTTCTCTTATCCTAGAGAGTAGTACTTTTTTTCTATTAATAATATATTTTTCGTTTAAAAATTAAAACATAACCTCTAAAATACAAATAATTTGTACAGGTGACATTAGTGACCAAAGTGTGAAAAGTGCACTCAAAAACACTTAATAGCTTTTTTTTTTTTTGCAAAATTATGTAGAAAGGTACATTATAATATTATGATATAATATTATGTAATCAGCATTATCAAATACATGCCAGTAAAAAGTAATTTCTTTGAAAAATAGTCAGCAAATCAAGCGTAGTGTACTATACTTCTTCTTAAGTGCACACAGAAAGTAGTAGAGTTCAAAAATAAACATTTTGCAATTTCCTAACCCTAATTCTAACCTTAACCTCCAATTCAAAACAGATTTGAGGTTAAGTTAGACTGTCTTAGAGGATAGAATCGAGATTCGACCGGAATAATAGTCTCGTGCCGAGATTATAGAATCAATTAGTCGATAAAAAGAGATTTATATATGTTATTCAAAAAAGAACTCGTAATCAACATGATGCACAATAAAATGGCTTCTGAAACATGAAATGGCTGTCGAAACAAAAATGATGATCAAGTAATCGTTGCATTTTCATTACAGGTATAACACGCTTGTCTATATGCCAATATTTTGAAAATAAATGTGAATCTTTTTGTTTTGTTTACTTAGTTTAAAACTAAACTATTAACTGAACTATTAATAACTTAAATAATTTGATTATTTTATTGGATCAATAATTTGTCTTATTCATTTATTGCTTTTTTTTCTAAGTTGAGTTTTATTTTATTTTTAATCTTAGAGTCGTCTCTTACCAGTAGTCAAAAATTGTTTTGCTTTATTGGTTTAAAATAAAATAAAATGTATAACAGAGTGTAGCAAATTAGCAGCCAATTAACTAGCTTAGCTACATAAATTTCTATACTGAAATTGTATTTTCGTGTGACTTTGTGCACGTTAAGCTTTTTTCGTATTTTTCATATATGAAAAATATAAAGTTTCATAAACCTACGTGTGGCTGCAAGTAAACGCGATAGTTTTACATCATGTGTTGCCAATATACACCGACTTCTTTTTCTTCTTTTTTGTCTTATTTTTACTCACCAGAGAGGCACAATTTTTATGGGAATAATTGCACTATACACATCAACTTCCTCTTCCTCTCACGTGAGGTGAGTTCGATGACAAGTGACCCGGTCTATACTGAATCGTGAGATTTTCTTCTCCAACACATCAGATACTCAATCTAGATATATTCATCAATTGAGTTAACTGAAGTTGACAACACTGATTAAGCCTTCTCCATAACACACGCTTGTTGCAATCTCAATAAATATCTCTAGAAATTGACCAATCACGGTTCACACTTAAGATCAGTGTATAAAAAATTTGAATATTTTACTTATGATATAATCAACCAATCATAGCTAAACACATTTTCTATTAATTAAGTATAACTTTTCAATAATAGTTGATTGACTAATTGTGTTTATTTGATATTGTAAGATATTTGGCTGCGAGGCGGCGACACATGTCGGGATAGACGATCGGCGCGCCAACGCGCTCCCGAAAATTACTATTAAGA
>QVNV01008298.1:0-19359 GCA_014825455.1 Pseudomyrmex pallidus
AATAACAGAATATCGATACTAAAATATCGAATATCAAAAGAATTATATCGATATTTTCGATATATCGATATCGTATGCTCATCCCTAGAAACATCTGTAATTGACACAACACATGTCAAAGTACTGTCAGCAGTAAAACCTTAAACTACTACATCTTTCGCAGAACGTTTCAATCTTTATTTTTTTTTTCTTTCAGAACAACAGTCTAATAGAAACGTCAATTGCGCGCGTTAAATCCGCGCGCACGAATTTGACACGCAGCTGATCGAGAGTTCGAATTCCTAGGAGAACGCGTAGGATACGCGTGTGTCCAATAGGTTTGCCATTTAATCGCGCGTGTTTCTCGCTGTGATTGTCCCAAACAATTGCACGGAAATGGGGTCGTTGACTAGCAGACAGAACGCTGGCGTCGAGGAAGTCGACATCACGTCGAACAACGCGTACAAATATCCTCCACGATCTGGTATTTATTTCAATTTGTACGAAAATGTACAAAGAAAACATACACAAACGTGCAGTTTTGTTTATTGTCAATTATCGTTCAATTGTTCTTGGCAGGTTCCTATTTTGGTAGTCACTTTATAATGGGCGGCGAACGATTCGACACACCTCAACCGGAGGCGTATCTTTTCGGGGAGAACACGGATTTAAATTTCCTCGGAAGCCGTCCAACCCCTGTATGATATTTTGCAACGTCTGACATTAGATTTGCATTGTAACAAGCTCTTAACTTTTTAAAGACAATTTTTACACATTTTTCACTTTGCAGTTTCCGTATCCTCCGCCGCAAGCGAACGATCCCACGAAGACTTTGAAGAGTTTAGTGAACATTCGAAAGGAGTCTCTGAGACTGGTACGTAATATGGACCACACGTCGGCGACCGTGCAGTACAACAACGTCAAACGTTACAACAAAGACATTAAACTGAATCCCTTTAACATCGAGTTTGTGTTCGACTGTGATGTGAAGTGCGCAATAACGATATATTACTTCTGTCAAGAGGACGTAACCACGAAAGGCGTCAAGTGCGTATATCTCGCGTGTAAGACAGACGTCTTGAGAGAACCGCTTGCGCGCGTGCGACGTAAAAAAAACCTAAATATGTTCGCAGATACATACCCAGAGATATAGACATGACTTCGGAAACGTATCACTACAACAAAGGAGCGAACCAGTTGTTCTCGCAACCTACGCACATATTCGATCCGTCGTTGGAGGATGCGGCAGATATGGTGTACAACGTGAACAAAGAAGTACGCATTTGTCTAGGGATAGAAAAGATACGTACACGTGCACACATCACACTTAATGAGATTGATTGCTTCTGTAGATTATTCCGATAGCCATACATTGCGTAGCGGAGGAAGGATCGGACGATCCGAAACAGTCTCACACGACCATAGCCGTGGTCGAGAAACATCCCGATGGCACGTACGTCCTGAAGGCACTCAAACAGAAGCTGTACGTGGACGGTCTGTGTTATTTGTTGCAAGAAATTTACGGGATCGAGAACAAAAACACCGAAAACGCCAAGGTACGAAAATGTGTATGTGTGTGTGTGTGTGTGTGAGTGTGCGATAATTTCTGGATTCTTTATTATTTTGGGGGGGTCTTTTTCATCTTTCTCTTCTCCAGCAACAAGGCAGCGACGAGGACACCGAGGACAACGGTTCCGAATGCGTTATCTGCATAAGCGAGGTGCGCGACACGTTGATTTTGCCGTGCAGACATTTGTGTTTGTGCAATTCGTGCGCCGATTCGCTCAGATACCAGGCGAACAACTGTCCGATATGTCGCGCGCCGTTCAGAGCGCTTCTGCAAATCAAGGCGCTTCAGAAGGCGACCGGCACGATCATAGCCAATCCGGCATTGCCAGAAGTATGAAGATTATTTTCGATCACCCTTTGCGCTTGTCTTCTTGTTGCATTTTCGTTGTAACGTAATTCGAAACGATTGATCCAGGGAAATTGCGAGAATATTCCGCCAGGTTACGAGGCGGTGTCTCTGATAGAAGCCCTGAACGGACCTTACACTCCGCGAACGGCTATCATCGCGCCGGAGTCTCCCGACACACCCGACACGGATACGGCGAGTGCTATTCAAGCCGCGGAAACTTTAAATCGGTAACGCGTCGATAACGCACGTCTTTACACAGGTCTTTAGTCCGATGGCACGTAATATGAAAAATGTACGCGCGTTTTCAGCTCGGCTGAGCGTACACCGATTTCGAAACACGCATCCGCTAAAGAAGCCGACATAGCCAGATCGAGCAGCACTGCTTGCCCGACTCCTGAATTCCGTATGTCCGTGTTGTTGGCCAGGGACGAGCACTCGGGTTCTCAAAAGGATCTCCACAACAGATCATCCCCGGCAATGCGGACCAAATCGGTGCACACACGCGACAAATCCAGCTTGAGAACGCGCGACACACTGAGACTGGTCAACGAGAAACAACCAGCAGCCTCGTTGTACGAGGTAAAGCATTTTTTAATAAAAAACAACATTTTTGAAGTATAACGACCTTTAAAATCGTGATATATCTCGTTATCTTAAAGGGCCAAGGGCACGATGAGGACAGCGAGGCGGAGAAGTTGTCACCGTTATTAGATGCGGCTACAAGCACTGAAGCTTTGGACGTACATTCCCATAGAATATGCGATATTGATGTCGACGATGAGATTCAAAACACGGAAAACGAAACAGATCTTAACTGTCATTCGCGCTAGACGAATGAAGTGTTTTTTCTCACGAAGCTTTCATTCCCAGTTTGGTTACCAGTATAATCAGGTTTTAAATTTTCTGTAAAATTATTTATTTTTTCAAGAGCTTTAAACAATTTGCTTTGTTTTTTTTTTTTTGACGTGGGGGAATCATGAACAGCCTTCGGCCTTGGGAAAGGCTGAGGGTAGTGTCGAACTCGTACCGACTAGAACTCCCACGGTGTGCCTATCCCGCGCGTTTGGGAGAGAGGGTTCCGGAGAACTGTCGTGAACTCACCACTGTGCTCTCCTCCGCGCTTAACAATTCGGTCTCGGAGAGTCCAGATAGGCCTCCCGAGTCTGCCTAACACTGACGGAAGGACAGGACACATCCTGTCTCGCCCTTCTCTTACGAGTCTTTGAATCTTTTTTTTTTTTTTTTTTTATGTTTTATACATGTGTCTATGTAGGTCTGTGTATGCTCTATAAGATAGTTCTTCAAGTAAAAGTATTTTTTTTTTATTTGAAGAATTTCGAAAGAGAAAGCTCGTACTTTCCTTTGTGTGAAGTTATTCTTATTTGTATAGAAACAAATTTTCACGCGCGGGTTTTTGTGAATAAAATCCATCACATTTGCATATAGACTAACTTAGGACTTGGATATAAAAAAAAAAAAACATTCTATTACTCTGTGTATTTACTAATGTAAAGAAGATGCAAATAATTGTATTTTTTATGAATCCTTAGGTTGATAGAATGTGAAGCACATGTATAACATATACACATGTACATATTACATATATATATATATACTAGAGCTAATAACTCTGTGATGAGATGTTCAGCAGCTGATGTTCTCTTGCTTTGAAAACTCTTCACACGTGTGTCACAAAGTATATCTCGTGCGTTACGTATTTCTTTGCAGAAGCAAAATATATTAAAAAATAGCTGCGCACCGATGTGTTCCAACGAAGTTCTCGTCGCATAGACCAGCTGATATCCATTCTCTCGAATGTGAGAACAATGAATTACTTGGACATTGTCTTCACATAAGAGATAACATAGATATTATTAGCTCTGATATATAACTCCTCGCGAATTGTAAAGACTGTACTACGTAAAAACAGAACGCTACTGCATTATGCAATAAAATATAAGTTATTATTATTGATTTACAAGCTGCTAACTAGTTAATAAAGGTGCTTCCACTTCATTCGAAATCCATTGTTTACTCCATCTGTTTTGTGCAAAAGAAATCATCCTGTACGTAACAATTTAAAACAGCACATATAAAAAAGAAACTCAATGAAAAATATTTTCAAATATATTCTCATATTGTTGGTAGGATTTGTGTGTGCATATAAATAATCAGTTTGTTTTGTTTTGTTTTTTTTTCTATTTATTTTATTCAATTCCATGTCCAAAATGTTTTATGGTCTGTTTAGGCTGTTGCAAGCACTTTCCTGAATTTCTTCCACTCATCAAGTGGTCCGTGCTCAGGTAAATACTTGACATTGCAACCATCCGGAGCAAGACGGCCCGCTACTTTCAGCTCTTCATACTCCGCACGATCGTACTTGGTAAAACCCCATTTCTTTGACACGTAAATCTTTTGGCGGCCGGGGAACTTGAACTTGGCACGTCGCAGAGCTTCGATCACAGCCGCCTTATGACGGTCCGAAGAACGCACACTCATGATAGGCTGACCAATATGTACTCTGGCCACGGTACCTTGTGGTTTGCCAAAAGCACCTCGCATTCCAGTCTGGAGCCTGGAAATATTAAAAAGTAATATAAAAACTTACTGTTTTAGTTTACAGTCTAGTTTACAAATCAAGTTTATATACCTGTCAGCTCCAGCACATGACAACATCTTGTTGATACGAATAACATGGAAAGGATGGAGTCTCATACGAATGTGGAACTGATCTTTGCCAGCATTCTTGACCATGTACTTGTTAGCACAGATACGTCCAGCTTCCAGAGCCTCAGAACTAAGCTGTTCATATTCGTCCGATACCAAGTGCACACATAAAGGAAAATCCTCCACAGATGCTTTCTTCTTGCCAAGGTCAAAAATACGGATCTTTGGATCCGGTACACCACGACAAAATCTGGATTTTGGGTAGGGCTTATTTTTACAATATCGATAGCTGAAAACAGTAAATTCTCAAAGTATTATGGAAACCATATAACTGAGAAACATTTGACACACGTTTATTAATTCAGTATTGCACAATATAAGGCAATTGCAAATTTTACCATAAAAAAACAAAGATGACTAAAAGACCAAGTTTATTCATGAACTTTGTACAATAAAAATTGACAAGGTAATATTTTTTCAGAAACTTTTATCAAATAATTGTTAAAAGTTATTGAAGAGAGCAACACATAAATGTGTTGAAGACTTCATTACGTACCACCTTGCAGGTCGGCGCCCCATTTTGTAACCTGTAAATTACATCAAATCCACGTCAGACAATCAAAATTACAGTATTCAGTATATTAAACATATAATCAATAAACGCAACATGCAAAGAAACATTTATCGCTTGTTGCGATGCCTTTAGATAAAAATGGATAACAAACCGAGACTTACGTCGTGCAAATGTTAACAATCCTAACCCAAACGCGCACGAAAAGGAACAACCACAGCTGGTAATGGGAAGCTGATCAAATCAAAAGGTTTTATCTCATGAATCCGAGCGTCGGATTGGCTGGCAACAAGCGCCAATCCGATCGTTCGACAATTTGCTGATCGGATTGACGAGACTTGGACCTAAGGGTCCTAAGGTAGAAATACCAACTGCAAAAATCAATTTTCAATCACTCAAGTCTCTCACTAGAGTTGGCAACTCTGAAAAAACACATTGGCTGAACCATTTGAAACGTATATATTTTTGTACAGAAAACAATTTTACGATATACATCAGGATATGTATTTACAAATCTAAACCTCTTTATTTTACACAGACTAATTTTTCCCAATAAACGTGTTGTTACAAAAGAGAAGCTATTTTTAAAATCTTTTAATTAAAATAGAGAATGTGTGTGTATGTATGTTTGTTATATGTAGGAAAGACAATATTACAATCGCCAGTGAAAATCCGCGAGCAAATCTGTCACGCATGTTTTTTTTTTTTTTTTTCACGAGATTACATTGTACAAAAAATACAAGTTTTTTGTCGAAAAAATTTCAACCATGCTTTCACATCTGTTAAAAGGGAGAATGAAGTTCTTCGAATTTTTCTTTCAAGATATTTCAGACTGATCCTTACATTGTACGATATTTACAAAAAAAACGTAAATTTGATTCTTGCAAATTTCTCACGCTCGCACCAATTGCTAGATGTGCAAGCGAATTTACAAAAATTTCATCTTATTTCAGTATTACGTTCGAGAGAGATCAGGAAACTCAACGCGACTAAAAATTCTTTCGAAAGCAGAAAGACCGCAAAAAACAAAAGATGACGATATGTCTTGATGGAAGGTACCGTATGTTTGGCAAAGTAAAGGATGTTGCGACCTTCTGCCTCTTGTCGCAACGCAGCAGAAACGAGCTTCGTTCGCATCTCCGCTCCGATCGCTTTACAAATTACCGTGAGGTAGTTCAAGACTAACAAGGTTGCGAGAAAAAAAGCCAGTAAAACATTGACGACTTTTAAAGTCGACAATAAAATAAAAAACCGATCTTGAAAACACTTGTGTCCCGCGTATAGAATTTTGTTTGCGTACTCGCGTGGTACACACACGGATTGTGACAACGAATTGTCATGTAAAGCGAATTGAAACGCTGAAATCAGGTAAAAACATGAATATTGACGTTGTTAAAATATTAGCTATAATATAACAATCTTCAACATACGACGTTATGTACATTGACAAGGGAGGAATGATCGAGTTACACTAAAAAATAGCATTTCCACCATGTCAGACTCTATCCAACAAAAAGAAGAAAAAAAAAAAAAAAAAACAAACAAATATCGCGGTACATAATATATTCAATCTATGTGCTGCCGTTAATTATACATATGCTCTCCATCTTGCCTTTCTGAACAATGTATTCCTTACTATTTACAGCTTTGACAGTGACTTCTAATCGCGCCGCTAAGTCATACGTTCCAGGACTGGGTAACACAGCGTGTAACTTTACGGTGCTGCTCGCGTGCGCTTCGACGTTGGAGTGAATTGACGAGTGACCGGCGTACTTGTAGTACGTCGAAGCCTGCGGCGAGTACAGCTGGGACTTAATACTTGGAAGATGAGTTTCACTGCAAAAGAAAGTGGCAAGTAACACACAGAACTAAAAACAAGTTGGCAATGTTGTAATAACAGCGTAAAATTGAAATGCGTCGATGTCTCCTTACCTACTGGTGCCTATTGTATTTATTTTGACATTGACTCGCATCTCCGAGTGATTTTGCAGATACATCGTTACCGGCACGACGCACAACCGGCTCTGCTGAAAATCGTGCGCGGTCTGTCTCTGATGACTGAGAGAGAAGGAGACAAGATTCTTCAAGCACTCCGTCTCCCACACGGGATCCTTCACGGGAGCGGTAACCGCGTTCGGTACGTTTCGATCCGGACCGAAGATCCTCAACCGAGTGCCGTACTCGTTGCGCTCGGTGCGCGCTTCCGCGGGATGTTTGTACGTCTTGTTCAAATGCTTGAGTTCGATGTGATGCTGTCCGACCGCCTTCCGCGCGATCGCACCGTTCTCCGTTATATTGGCGCGCCACCTGACAATCAGCGTGGAATTCAACGCCATGATGTCGGACGCATGATCGACGTTGTGGTACGGCTGAAATTGCTGCATGTCGTTCGCGTTCTCGTTCACGTCCAACGGCTGGATGTGACGCCTCTGTACAAAATTAATGAACGGATAATTGTCGACCGATGGCGAGTCGACTTCGTCGAGGATCAGAGACACGTCGGAGATGGTGCCCGATTCGTTGCTGCTCTTCTTCTTCTTCTTAAGTTTCAGCATCAGGTGGAACACCTCCTGCGGCTGCACTCTGACAGTCGGCGGCAGAACAGAGGAGTGAGACGCGAGCCACAGAGCGCTCTGCAGTGACACTTTGGATATCATGATTTCGTTTATGGATGGATCGTGAACCTGATTGGTGTTCTTCACGGACATGATCAGGTTCAACGTAGGCGAGTCGTTCTTGAACAAACCGCTTCTGGTGGCGATCGCGGTGATCTGTATCGAGTCCAGCACCGTCAGCTGCCAGGTGTGTCGACACAATCGATGCTTCAACGCGGACGTTTTCGATTCCACGTTTTCGTAATAGAAGAGCAAGTCCAATCTGTGCGTGCCCTTGTCGCGGGGCGCTTGCACCCAAAGTGACATTCTGTGAGTCTCTCCTACATTTAACACATTGTTCTTGGAGACCGGCAACACCACCTTCGTGACTGATCTACTGCTCTTCCTCATCATTGAATCTGTAACACATGTTGTCGTTTACTTTTCAAATAAAAACAAAACACAAACACAAACACGTTTTCTAAATACGCTCACCCTCGGCTTTCTCGACGTTCGAGTTTTCCAACGTGAACAGTTTCGCATCAGTCGACGCGATGTGTATGTTCGTCAACGGCGCGTTGCCGATGTTCCTCAACGTGACCTCCACCTTCTGTATTTCACCGCACAGCATTTCCGGCGACAGCTTGGTAAAAAGTATCTGCGACGAAAGACAGAAACGTCAATTTGTCGCGTAAGGCGCAAGACGGTATATGTATAATTTTGTTTTTACCTCCATAAACGGCGCTTTCTCTATCACGTTCATCTCCAATCTAAAATCCTTTCCTTGCGTATTCGTGCCGGGTTTCTCTTTGACATTTCTCAGCTTGGGCGGCGTGATCTCGAACAATCTCTTGCCGACGACGACGATGTTCGAATTCGCAACCGGCGCGTCGTTCAACGCCTGTACCGGATTCGTCAGTTTGTAACTTATACCCAGAACCTTCACCTCGCCTACTCGCCTGGGTATGAGAGACAAAACGATGTTCTGTTTGCACATCGGTTGCAGCAAAATCGCGTCTATGACACTCGACTCGACCGGGCTCGAATTTGCTTTGGTCTCGTTTGTGACAGATTCGTTTGTGACAGTCTCGTTGTCGGGTGAAGTGAAAGACCACAGCAGGATCACGTCTGACAACGGTAGCGCCACGTGCAACGGATTTTGCAACTCGATCGAATAATGCGCCGGCTCGTCCAGAACCGCGTTCGGTTTTGCGGTGTTGTTGCTCCGTCCGGAGTACAACGCGACCGTCGGTTTGAATATCATGGGCTGCGATCCTTGCGCCTCGGCTATCAGCAGCTCCTCCATCTTCGACCACTTCGCGTCGTCCGTTTCTTCGGTGCCGAATGTGACGTGGCTCGCTGGGATATTGCTTTCGGTTGGTTTACCCAACGGACCGTACAGCACCTTGATATTGTTGCTATCTACTAAAGGTAACGGTAAAACTGGAAGTTCCTTGCACGTCATCCCGTTTTCCTGAAACAATAACTGCACGAAAGAACGCAAGTGAATTATCTAACACTGATATTTCCGTGTTATCACTTCCGCGACGAGAGAATTATCTCCACGTTGTTGCGAATACTCACATTATGAGTGTGTAAAAATTCTCTTAAAAACGCGGCCTGTTGCGGAGCGTGTTGCTTACTGGAAGCGTTAAGTAATTTTTCAAATGCCTTCACCGCATCGGAAACCTGCTTCAACGACGCAGCCTGCCTGCCGATTGTGAAATGGATGTGATCTTCGGCCAGGGACCAGCCTCTGTTATAATATACCTAATATATTACATACACACAATGTTATTTAAGAAAATATGACATTTCTGAAAGCACACGATACGATGACAGACAATTACTTACCTGATACGCTTGCTGATAACATCTCAGCGAGTGTTTCCTTTGTCCGGCTTTTGAGAATCTGTGCCCAGCCAGAACCGCGTGGAAGGCGTACTTGCGCATCATTTTCGGACCGATAAAGCAATAAGCGGCTTGCTCGAGCAACAAGGCCGAGCGCAAGTCCGAGTCCTCGCTGGTCATTCGTATCAGTTGCTTCGCGGCCTCGCCGTACAGTCCCCGACCCTTCAGACACTCCGCGCTGAGCAACGTCGCCCTCGTCGCGAACTGCGGCATCTTGCAGCTGTTCGCGTAAGTCAATATCGCGTCGTCCATGTACTCGATAGTCTTTCTATTGGTTTCGCCTTGCATGAAGGCGCTCAGGGCGGCCATCTCGAGAGCACCAGCGTAGTACACCCACGCCTGATCACCCGCGAAATCGCGCTTCGCGCTGTGATACGCCTGATAGGCGAGCGTGTAGTGGCCGAACATGAAGCACAGATCGCCTAACCGTCGTAATTGCAATTCTGGCGAATCCGGTGTGTAACTGGAAGATAAATGTGTAAGATTTTATGACTGATGACGTATCACGCGTTCAACAAGCGATTCGACTACCAGATCAGTTTGAATAATAAAAGATGAAAGTCCGTGACTTACATCACAGCGTTGGATGGCGTCACACCCGGCGCACCAGGTTTATTTGTACCGAACCACCGTTTAGTGGCGCTGAGAAGCGATCTGCTGACTCCCTTCTTGTTCGAGATCACGTCGTTCAACAGACCGATCTGCTTCTCCACGTAAGGCAACAAGCTTCGCAAACAGAATTCCGTGATCAAGGTACGCAGCCTCTCTAGATCTTGCGTGGATAGACGAGCACCGTGTTGAGCAACCACGTAATTCGGAGAATCCGCCCAGACGTTCGTGTTTATCGGAGAATTAATTGACTGACCCTTGCTCGTGATAATGAAGCTCTTCTCGTTATCCGGACTGAGCGGATGAATCGTGACCGGAACCGCTTCCTGCCCGACTTCTAGATTCGTGCTTGCGACCTCGGATATTTCAGAAGACAGACTAATTGTGTCGATTCCGGAGATTAATTGCGCCGTGTCCGGAGACGGCAACGTGATACAATTCTGTGGCATTATTGGCGTTCCAGCTTGACTCGTTCTGTAACAGGTGTGTTACGTGCCTTTTCACAAAATATTAAAATCTTCTAAACGTCTGTCATTAACTCTCGAGTTTTAGTCAATGTCAACTTGCAATAACAAACTCAGAAAAAAAAACGTACTTGTCGGATTCCGTAGTGAGCTCGCTCGGCATGGCGGATACTCCACCCATGTCCGCGGGTGTGCGCGGAGAACTGTTTTGTTCGCTACTGCCCGAAACCTCCGAGTGTTTTGTGAGAAACTGACTCCAGGGATCGGGCAGATGCGTATTGTCGTCGGAAAGACCCGGTGGTCTCGAATTCATTTGCAACAGAAAGCAATTGTTAGCACCGTAAATAGTCTTCATCTCCGTAAAAACCATTTCAGCTCTGAAAAAATATTTAATTTGTTCGGTTTTACAAATTATTTTGCATCTGGCGCAAGTGCAAAGTTTGTAAAATTGTTTGTAAAACGGGAGAGAAATATATACTCACTTGTTTCTATCGTCCTGAATGGTATCGTGAACTAAAATGTAATACCTAAGAGCATTATTATTGAACCACTTGGGCAATTTTCCCGGCACGCTTTGATGCAATTGCGCTCCCATTGTCTGAATTCTATCCAACGGATTGTCCTCCGACGTGGATACGACTATCATGCAAGCGAGCAAGTGTTTGGTGAACTCGTGATCAGACGGGAACTGAACGCTCAGAAATGTTTCTCTCCACGCTTCGAACCAAGGAACGGAAATCGGTATGTCCAGGTCGGTTGTGCCGATGCGAACCGCAGTTGTGCGCTCGCACAAAGCGGAACTGACCGCCTCGCTCAACATCTTTTTGGCTTGACTCGGCTCGGGTGGTCGGGCATTGATATCCTGTATAGCAAGCCGCAGATTTCTAACTGTTACCGTGTTTCCTTGAGGATCCTTGAAGTGACCTGAAAGAGTAGACGATGTCTCTGTGCAACGAATCATCAGGTTTAAAAGTTTAGAAAAATGAGATCGCACAAGCGTCGAAGAATCATCGAAACTTGGACAAATTACGTTAATAAATTGCAGACCGACTGAATTTGCATGTCTCTCGACGAAAATTATGACGACGTGTAAGGTGGTTCTGGGGGGAGGTGTGAAATATGTACCTTCGGTGTTCAATTTGCAAAAAGGCTGAAGCAACTCGACGAATGACAGATTGTTCCTCTGGCAGGCGGCGTCCGCCGCGGTCGAGCAGACCACGGCGATCTGCGGCGAGAAAGCGTTGCCGATGAACTCCCGCGGGGTTAACTTGCACTGAGCCATGATCCTGTACGCGCGCGAATCATCAAAACATCACGACGTCCACACGTAACCTCGAGGTTCTCAGCGCCGTGGGAAACGCGCTCCTCTTCATCGACTCGTCGTTCGCGCGGCGCACGATCATATCATTCCCGCCCGTTATCTCGCGTGTCGACAACGACGACGACGGGCCTCACTACGCGTTCCCGTGCATTTGTGGCGATAAACATGTCCACCACCCGAACAGCTGTTTTCCAAATATCCGCCCGTGACAACTTGACACGCGAGACGCGCGCGATCGACTTATCGTATCGCGTTACGCACAGAGATGCCAGATTCTGAACACTTGGTAGCATGCGGTAGCAGCGATAGCATGGAGGGGATGCGCACACAGCGTAAAGGCCGGAGCACAGACTTTTGCATAACGCATAACGCATAAGACATAAGAGAATTAACCAATCAAAACTTTCTAGAACAAGAAGTCTGTGCTTCGGCCTTAAGTATACGGTAGCTCTGTGCGCATCCCCTCCATGCTACCGCATGCTACCAAGTGTTCAGAATCTGGCATCTCTGGTTACGCACCGATAAATCATACGCGTGCGAGTGTTGCACGCACTTCCCGCACTCGGGCGGAAATTTCTATCTTCTACGGATTGGCGTGTATTTTTAAATCCGCTCAATCATCGTCTATCAGCACAAAAGTATCAAAATTACAAAATTCATTCGAGAAATTAACATCAGCGAGTAAAAACATTTTATCATACTTTTTTATTTTCGTTACATTTCCACTTTAATATACAATTTGCAACAATGTTTCTTTATTAACGAATTATGTTTAAGGATAGAATCAAGATAGGAGAAAAAGTTGCGTTCGTTTATTTACAATGATTCATTTTTACGAATAAAATATGCATGTGCGCGCGCGCGCGTGCATACACACACATACATATAACATATATAATGCAAATGTACAACAATTTTATACGCATCTTTCGGTCCATTCGTATTGTTGATGCGTTGCTGAAGTAAAAATTAATTCCCTAAATTGGACCAACATCGTCGCTTTATTCTATATTCAATCGTCGTACCACCACCCTGGCACCTTCCGTGATATCCTGAATAAATTTCAACATCTCTATGCGCACCTTGCCGTCTTTAACATCGTCGATGTTGCTTGCGCCTCTTCGTCTTTGCCTGAGGCATCTCTGTCGAGCGACATCATTTTTGTTTTGCACGTGCAAGTCGTAATAAAACTCTTCCGTGATGTCCTGCAACTTCCTCGGCGAGCCGTGATGCCTCGAAGACGGTCTGCTGCGAGAACTGCTGTGAGTCCCGTTGTTTCTCTCCTTTCTGTTCCTCAAGGTTGTGTTTCCGTCGCCAACGTCTTCGTCGATCGACTCGAAAGACTCGTCGCGTTTCGTTTCTTCGAGCTCAACAGACGCTAAATTATTTGCCGCACACAAATCCGCACGTTTGTTCTTCAACGAGGCGTCCTTGGCGATCGGATCTTCTGACGGCGTCGTGCTATCACGTCGTTGCGACGTCTCGCCGGTGCTCGCTGAAGAAAATCCATCCGTGGTCTTGCACGCGCTTCGCACGACGTTCTGCAAGACCACCGGCATCTGATCGATGGTAATGATCTTGTTCGAAATTATTCTCGGAACGTTCGCTCTGTCTCGCGACTTGTCGGCAGGTTCCTTTGAAATTGTCGACGTTTCTTTCGCCGATGTCCTGGTTGAATCCGATAAGGGACCGATTAGCGAAGAACTGCAACCTTTCGCCGATACACCACACTTGTGCGTCATTCCCACGTTTGTATCCACCGGTGAATTTCTCTTTTGCGACTCTGAAGTTGTTTCCTCGTTGGAAAATACTGTAGGCTGAAAACTCTCGGGAGTAATATCGTCTTCTCTCTTTTCTCCTTTTTCGTTACTGGTCTTATTCGTTGAATCTTGTTCGTTGTCGCCACTCTGCCATTCCATTAAGGAATCACTTTGTCCCGTTGCACTTCCGCTCACTGAATACATGTCGCTCATGTTCTCGGAGAAACCGCGTTCCCATCCAGATCGGCGCGGGTTCAAGTCATTCGCGGTGTTGTGTTTGCTGTAAGTAGTCTGAACACTTGATCTGTTCACTCTTCTATCTAAAACATTGGCATCTAAACTATATACAGCAGTGCTAGGATAAACGGACGATGAATTGGTCAACGGTATTGAATACGCATTATTGCTAATTCCGGCGTGGCCAGTTTTGTGACGTACGTGTTTGTTGTGCGGCGAGTCGAACATCGTCACCATGTTTTCCAGTCTCAACAAGCTCGAATTTAACAAACACTTTTCTCCGGCTTTCGTCTCAGCCTTCTCCGAATTCTCCAACACCTCGTCCACCTCCAACTTGGTCTTCTGCTCGATGACAGCCACACTGTCCTGATCTTGTCGAATGGTGAACATCAGACCCTCCATTACCAAGTCGGTAATATTAGACGTGCGTAAGATCTTGTCGGGTGTGGCCTTCTTCTCGGATTCCCTGGCTTTTTGTTTGCGAGCTCTGCACGACTTGTGGTGTGCGTTACTTTGCGAATGATTATTGCCATTCGCCAGTGTGTGATTCAACTTGCTTTCTTCGGACTTGGAATCAAGTATTTTATCATTACCGGTGGACGTTTCATTGTTCTTTCTTTCGACTGGTGAATCCTCATGTAATGACTGATCAGTAGCCAAGAGTGTGTTCGATTTCTTGCTGTGTTTCCCACTTTCGATCTCCTTCTCAAAAAAATATTGATACGGCACATTTTTATTATTATTATCTTTACCATCTTCAGCATCGTCAGCGCAAGTATTGTTTTTCTTCCTCAAGTTCTCATTAAGCTTCAGTCCAGGTGGCAACGAATCTCTACTAACGTTGTCTTTTGCTATTTCTGTAAACCAAGACCTTTCCTTCTGTACTGACTCCGAGTTTTGATTCATAGCACCTTGTTCTTTACTCTCTTCTGTTCTTTTCCGTTTTGAACATTGTTCTTGTGCATCTTCGATGCGGTGTTTCACAGCTTTTTTGTGGTTTCCAACATCAAAATTAGCTGATTCATTTTCGGTGACGTTATTAAGTAATTCTGAACTACTCTCGTTAACAAGATACATCGCAGTTGTACTTCCATCTTGATTTTTGTGAACGTTTAAAGAGTCTTTTACATTATTTCGAGGATCGGATGTTTCTGTTGTTTCTAATACCTCACCTGATGTGATCTCAGTTCCATTATGTTGCGAGATCTGATCTATTGTTTTGCTCTCAGTCTCTTTCGCAGATGTTTTGTTACATATCACAGACTTAGCCGCTTTGTCGGTATCCAAAGGAACATTCGATTCAACGTCTCTGACAATCGGACATCTTAAATTACGCAACGAGTTTTCTTCTGACGAAGGGATTTGTATAGTTAACACAAACGCGTGCGAGAATGCCGCGGCATTTTGTCGCTGTTGAAATTTCAATATTGCGAACATCTTGTCCTGGCGCGTCCAAGATGTGCAACCTGTGGTTTTTCATTAATATCGAAGTGAAGGAATTTATATCTGCAAAACTTGTTCATCAAAAAGTGCAATCTAATAATAACAAGAAAAAGGATACTGTAAGTAACAAGAAGATGTTGAGTGCCAAATTGTTGACCCTGGCTTGGATGACATTTTATGATCCTCCTGATAACTTTTAACAATTCTCGTCCATATGGAAATTGCTCGGTATTTCTGTACAAAAACAATTAGTTGGAATTTCTCAAAGAAAAGTCAAGAACAAGATGAATATCTTACCTCATTGTACGGTGATATCTAAAAATAAATTTGTATATATTCTTCTTGTAACACAGCCAATAAGATCCAGGAATGGTTAGGAAGGATTCCTTTTCTGAGTCGATCCAATCAAATTTGCTAAACGTTCGTACATATATTCCAGGCATTTTCTCTCAGGCAGTAGATCTTTAAACAGTGGAACTAATCTTGTTGAATCTTGTCTACCAACTGACTCTCTTACGATAAATGTGAGATAATAAAGTACCCTTTGCTGAAATTTAAATTTAGTTTGAAGTTTGAATCATTTTGCTCTCTTATACCACAACCTTTGCTAATAAATGATACAGTTTATACAGAGAAAAACTTACTCCTTTTATAACTTCATTAATGAACACATCCTCTACTACGTCCCATGGTAAAAATTCTGTAGACGAGAAGATTCCAAATCCCCTTTTACATTCAATATGCACACCTACAGATTCCACAGCTAATAACGTATCTGCAAAAGCACGTAAAAATTGGTCAAGTGGAAAATTTAATTATCTGATGCAATGAAATTTGTTTCTGTCAAAAAGTGTCATTATATTAATATAATTTTCAGTTTAAGGATTTGAAATTTTTCCCTACCATGGCATGCGGAAACTATGAACACGTTTCGCAGCAGTATCAGAACAAACACCGAGAGTAGAAACAGAATCAGAGTTTTCGACACGACCCATACGAAGACAACCGCGCAGACCAGTATCAAGCAGAGATTTATATTAAATCGCCGTTCCCTCCGGAGCACAAAGCTTATGACACTGCCAGTGCTTGCTTTCTCCTCCAACGTTAGCCATTCCCCATCGACGTTTCTGAATGATACTTCAGTGGGAAGTGTTTGTGTCTGATGATTTGACGACATCAATGCATTCTGTTTGCAAACACTCCGTTTGTGCTATTTACTAAAGTCCCATCGTCCCGCGCGCTATTAAGCCATACGCTTATATAAATCTAATGTAAATACTCAAAACAGAGATTTCGATACTCGACTGAGACCACTTCACCGATGACAGGTACACGGGAATTCGCCGCTCCTAGAGTCACGTCTGAAGACTGGTTTCCATAGACTGTTCATAAGTAATCGCCTTCAAGTCTTAAGACCGGATTTCACCATCGATTAGACGTTAATTGTGATTGGTTGATTGACTGCCTAACGCCTAGTGCGATTGATCAATTCCAATCGAGTAGTCAGGTTGATCAGAGATGAACAGCTCCGGATTGGTCGAACGTCGAACTCGTGATGGGACTTGGCCAATCGATGCCAAGTTTGCCACACTCGAGATTGGCACCCGACGTAGCTCGCTCGGTTCGCTATTGGTTAGAGAGAAAGTTTGCAGCGCGCCAGAGGCCGTGTTTCACGCCCGAACGGCTCCGGTGACGGTGAGAATGAAACAGCACCTGCTGCCATTCTGGCATTACGTCAATGGTGTGTGTGGAGGTCTCATTCGTCGGTTTGGGAGGAGTTGCTGTTGACCGCCATTGTTACAACTCCGTCGCGCATATCTCGGGGGGAACGTGATTAATTTTTCGCGATTTGTCATTCGCGGACTGCTGTAGTTTGTTCATCCGGACCGAGAAGCCGTTTTTTCCCGTCGGTTTGCAACTTCGAAAACGCGGAGGATCCGAGAGCGTCCAAATTTCACAGCCAGCTCGTCACTCGCCGTAGCATGTCCACGATGAATCCCGAATAGTGAGTAAACCTATCCCCTCATTCTGCGCGGACATACGAGAAGTGCGCGAGATCTCGCGTCGCGCGACGTCTCGTCCGCTCGAGCGACGACGACACGCACGCACGCACGAGAACGACGAGAGAGAGAGACGCGCGTGAATCCTCGTCGCCGCTCTTCTCCCCTCTGTCCTTCGACGGGGGCGAACGAAAAAAGAAGAAAAATATATATGTATATATATACTTACGTCTCTAATCTCTTCACCGTCTGACAGATCCACCCTCCCCCCGTGCGTCGTCTCCCCTCCTACTATGTGAAACATGGCATTCTAGTGCCGTAGTCCATATTTCACTAATTTTTCCGGTGGTACACTTTCGCCGTACGCGCGTCATCTCCCGATGTCGAACACTTGTCGGATCTTTTTTTCCCCCCCATGACGATTGTCAGCACACGGAACTGACCAGCCCGAGATACCCCCCTCGTTCAAACTCTAAACATCATCAAAGATCCGATTTGCCGAGTAGTTTTCTTTTTTTTTTTTTTTTTTTGTTCCGTTGCACTTTGCATCTTTGATGTACAATTTGATCTTGATGATTCGCGTTCACATTCTCTTGGAAGAGCGGAGTTCACACACAGTGTTAAGTGGGTGTTTCTTCCACCACGAAAAAACGACACACAAGTCGCTCACATAACAAAGCTGAAACGTTTTTTTTTTCTGTTTCAGCGATTATCTGTTCAAGTTGCTCTTAATCGGAGATTCCGGCGTGGGCAAGTCGTGTCTTCTGCTACGTTTCGCCGATGACACATACACGGAAAGTTACATCAGCACCATCGGTGTCGATTTTAAGATTCGGACCATTGATCTCGATGGGAAGACGATAAAACTTCAAATCTGGGACACGGCGGGTCAAGAACGGTTCAGGACAATTACGAGTTCTTATTACCGAGGTGCGCACGGTATTATTGTTGTTTACGACTGTACGGATCAGGAGACGTTCAACAATGTCAAACAGTGGTTGGAGGAAATTGATCGTTACGCCTGTGATAACGTCAACAAGCTGCTAGTGGGCAATAAATGTGATTTACACACTAAAAAAGTAGTCGACTACACAACAGCCAAGGTAAACGAAACTTAATGCGCACAATTTCTTGCCCGACTCGTTTTGTTCAGGACCGATATCTTATCGTGCGGTTGTTTCTCTGTTTTGTGTCTCGTTTTGCCAAACAGGAATACGCCGATCAACTGGGCATACCGTTTTTGGAAACATCAGCGAAGAACGCGATGAACGTAGAGCAAGCGTTTATGACAATGGCCGCTGAAATCAAGCTCAGAGTAGGTCCACCCTCAAGCGGCGCGAGCGATCCGGCCAACAAGGTGAAAATAGAACACGGACGTCCAATCGAATCATCCAAGTCCGGATGCTGCTGAGAACTGTAATCTTGTGTCCAATCAGTTTAACCAAAGTAAGAGGAGATATCTGGCAAATCGAACACCGGAAGAAGCTTAACAATAGGAAGTAAAAATTTTAAATTTTCTTACAATCGCGTTCTCGATTTCAGAACATCTAACGGTTGCGGTCCTTGGTAACTGCAAAAATTAAAAAAAGCTACACAAAAGGATGTACATGGAAGTTTTCAGTTCAGCATCGCAAAAGGAAGAAAAACAAAATCTAACACTCATGGACCACCAACTCTTCCTCGGAGTTGTACAAAAAAAAAAAAAAAAAAACGTCTCTCCTCGTCCGCCTACTCTTTTTCCCGTTTTTTTTTTGTAGTATTTCTTTCCAAAGACAGAAAGGAAATGCGGTTACTCTCAACGCCGATTTTCTAGATCGAGTTCGACCTTAGATAAATTCGTCGAATGTTATAGCGTTAATTAAAAAAAAAAAAAAAAAAAAAAAAA
>QVNV01008381.1:0-19598 GCA_014825455.1 Pseudomyrmex pallidus
CGCCGCGGTGGGCCAATCAACGTCTCGCTTTTCCAAAAATATTAGGCGTATTTTCAAAAAAATGAGATGTTGATTGGCTACCGGCGCGACTCGCTCGCTCGTTCCGTAACACGTTGTCGCGCTGACAGATGCCGCAACACATTGTACTTTTTGCATCGTGGTCAAAGAGCAGTCGGTCAAAGTTGCCAAGCCACCAGTTGGCCAGTCAGATAACAACACAACACGAGGCGCAACGTGGAAAAATGTCAGATCTAGGCGACTGGTTCAATTCCTTGCCGATATTTACCAGATATTGGCTACTGTGTACCGGGGTGTTCACGTTACTCGGCAGATTTGGATTCGTGAGTCCGCACTTGTTGATACTGTGGCCGGATCGATTTATAAACAAGTTCGAGATCTGGAGAGCGGTGACGAGTGTCTTCTTCTATCCGCTCAACCCGTCGTCAGGATTTCACTTCTTGATCAACTGCTACTTCCTTTACAATTACTCGCTGAGATTAGAACGTGGGGAGTACAATGGGAAACCCGCTGATTATTGCTTCCTTCTGTTGTTCAATTGGATATGCTGTGTTATCATCGGGCTGATCGGCGACTTCTCTCTGCTCATGGATCCCATGGTGCTGAGCGTGTTGTATGTGTGGTGTCAGCTGAACAAAGATGCCATTGTAAACTTCTGGTTTGGTACGTAGTTGCTTTTTTTCTGATAAACTTCTATTATGAGCAAATGATTTATTTCACCCCAAAGTTTCTGGCTGCTTGTGTGCAGTCAGTTGGAATAAATATTCAAAACTTTGACTATAGCAATTGTGTATATATATTTCAAATGCTTATTTTATCTGTAAAAGTATTTATGAACTTACTTTGTTAACAGGTACACAGTTTAAAGCCATGTATCTGCCATGGGTTTTGTTTGGAGTTAATTTGCTTATTGCTGGGGCTGGAATTATGGAATTGTTTGGCATTTTGGTTGGCCATCTGTATGTCTTTTTAAAATTCAAATATCCTCAGGAACTTGGCGGTACGGAATTGCTCAATACTCCAAAGATACTCGAAAGGTTTTTCCCACCTCAAAGAAGCGGGGTTCGTTCATTTGGATCTGCACCCGCATACAGACCGGCAGAACAAAATGCCCATGGAAGAAATATATTTGGAGGACATAATTGGGGAAGGGGTCATGTGTTAGGTCAATAATAAAGCAAGCTTACTTGTGCAAAATAAATATTATACAAGAAAGTTTCTTTATTATATATATATATATATTTTATAATTTAGAATTTGTAATTAACTCTGGAATAGACATTCCTCTTTTTTGTTTTTGGTCCTGGAAATACACGTGCGTATTCTTTAAAATCCTGCAGTTCTGCAATTGATTTTGATTTGAATTTTGAAACATCGAAAATCGAAACACTGGATGACCAAAACAGTTATAACGATTTTATACTAGTTTTACAATTTAAATCGAAATCCTTGAAGTGACATAAAAAGATTCACAAGGGAATGCAAGTCACAGTGTATTCTAGGGTTAATATCAATACATTTTCTAATTTGTACGTGTGTGTATGTCCGTCTGTTTGTGCGTTTGTATTAGCATTTGTTTCCAATATCTCCGGAAAGTTGTATAATTACTTTATCATGTTCAAGAAAAAACATTAATAGAAGTTTCAATTGTGAAAAGATTATGAGACAAAGTGTCTCAAACAACTGAGATCGATATTGAGTAATTGCTGGACCAATCAGAACTAAAACATGTTGTTAATGTACGTGTGTGTTTGATTAATTTATTGACAATAAAAAGAACAAATTCTGCAGATAATTTTCATCTTTCACTTGAGTTTCTTCAAAAACTTTGCAAGCTATGTATTGTAACAGTTAATTGTAAATTTGTAAGTTTTTTTTACGATATTATTATATATGCAATGTATGTATATTAATGTGTACAGTTACAAATGTATATACGTGTGTGAGTATGTATGTGTAAACACAGTATCCTCATCACGCAAGTGAAGCGTGAATGGCAAATGCAGATCCGTTAAATATATATATACAACATGTTTATGGTTTAACAATGTGCATACATATATATATATATATATATATATTATATGTATATATATGTATACACGTACATACATTACATAGTTTATAATAAATACTGCAATGTAGTATTACAACTAAAACCTCACATAAAAAGCTTTGGCATAAAATATGTTAATATATTGTAAATGGGATATCAACAATTTTAATTGATAATTAAATCTTGTTTATTTGTCAAAATATCCAAACATAAAGAAGTTTCCAATTTTAATCTTAATCTAGTTAAGATAATATAAAGAAATAAGTACATACACACACACACACAACATAAAGTTAAGAAAAAACAACACGTATGTTTAATTTGTTTTATTTTCTGCTCCTTACAAAAGTCTGTAAACAAACAGGAATGGAATCCTTAATATATATACAAAATGTTTCTATTGCGATATTGAAGTACATGATTTTTTATTGAGGTTATCTCCTCAGTGGCCAGATGCCTGCTTGCATGTAACATTTAATGCAAAACAGGTGGATGGGATGCCAACCCCTACCAAGAGCCCAAAGATAACACTTTTCATTTTTGACATTTATAATGAAGAAATATAATATCTATTTAATCAATAATCCTAATATTGTCAAAAATGAAAGAAGTGTGATCAAAGGGCTCTATACTTACCAAAGCTTATTCCTCAGGAACTTCTAATTCTCCTGCATTAATGTCATCTATCAAATCATGAGGTGGTCTGCCTTCAACTGTGCAGCCAACTGACTGACATGTTCCCAAAATCTCTTTAACAGTGCCACTGAGCGTCCTTGACATGGATCTTGGTCTCATTGAACGAGCAATAGAAACAATGTCATCAAATGTCAAATTGCCACTGTGTTTAATATTCTTTTGCCTCTTGCGATCCCTAGGTGGTTCTTTCAGAGCTTTGATTATTAGGGAAGCTGCTGATGGGACAACAGAGATGGTTGCCTGTCTGTTTTGGATAGTCAGTTGAACTGTGATTTTTAGGCCTTTCCAATCACTGGTGGCTTTTGCAATGTCATCACCAACTTTCTTGGGAGACTGTAATATCAATATGTAATTAGTTTCTAGCATATGTGTGTGTAATGTAGTGGAACACACACTGTTGTACAAGCTATTCTATTGACTCTGAACATCCCAACTCACCAATCCAAGAGGACCAATTTTTGGAGCAAGAGATGAGGTAGCGCCTACTTCACCGCCAACACATCGCAAATAGACTGTTTAAAAAAGAATAAATTTTAATTGTGCTATGAAAGAAATCACACCGGTTACATGTCTCTGATAGTTTTCAATATCTCTACCAAGAAGAAAGTACACAAGAAAATACCTTTCTTTATTTCATTTGGATCGAATTTAGGAGGCATTTTTGTAGTTTATCTCGTGGACTTTTATGAAAAGTACGTGGATGAAAACTGATTACACGTGACTGAATTACACGGAACAGTCTCCCAACGTGGACGATTCTACAACCGAAAAGAAGGAAGAAGAGGGCGATCTAATCGTGATTGCACTTAAGGTAGGTTCCACAACGATCGCGTAGACCGAGTTTACGATGTCCTATCGCATTGGTCGATGTGCCAAGAATCGAGCAATGCGATTGGTTGTTGCGGACAAGAATTTATGCCAACCAGCGCTTAAGGTCTGTTCTTTTTCTCCGCACCTGGAACTGCACCAGAAGTTGCATCAGAACCAAGAACCGTATCGTCCAGGCGCTTTCACGTTCCACGTTGACGAAGTAGACGATTACGTACCATGTTGTACTTCCACGTATGTACGTAGCGTGGTATCAATGATGGCAATCCTCGTCGCATCATGCCGAAACGTTATCCCGTGCTGTTAGTATTTGGTTAGTAGCACAATCGTAAACCCGATGTGAGAGGTGATGAAAAATTGCTGCGGTTCCTTGTAATCGGTGTCTTTGATAAGTAATCAGTTTTTTGCTTTTCCGTGTGTTTCTTTCGCCTTCGACGGAAAAAGTTTCGCCCGGTTGAAGAACAAATACATCATCAAAATGAGAACATTTAGGATATTTTTTATTTTGATTGTGTCGATAGTCACGTTTGCAGCTACTGGAGGTAATTTGCACAATTTTACTTGTAACAATGCTTGCACATACTTTATCAAAACACATGTTAAAACCGAATATGCGAACACACATGAGTTTTCTCTTTTTGAATTACTTTACGTAATTGGTGAGAGAAAATATTTTCACTGAGTAATTTGCACAAAGTTGTGAGAAGTAGTTCATGTTTCTCAAACATTTCCAAATGTTGTACCCATTCTTACGTCCACATGTTGGCCAGTTATTGATATGATCAGAACTGTGTGTTTGTTGAAATGATTTTTATTTCATATAAAGTTCTTTAAGTTATTATCTTTTCTACTTAACAATCTAGTTAAAGAGATTTAAGTGTGTTCTTTTACATACACACACAGTTATTATAATTTTTAATAAAACTGATCATTTGAGAAGCTACTAAACATTTTGTTTAAATTAAAAATTCTAATTCTGACATGTGTGTTATTTTGACAGGATTTAGTGCATATGCTCAAGAAGAAGAAAATATTGATGATATTGTTGATGTGGAAGGTGAGGAAGGTAATATAATAATTGACGAAGAAACAGAAGAGGAAATAAATAATGTCTCCACTGATGCTGATACAACAATACTTTTTACAAAGCCTGTTTACAACACATTGTCCACTCTTGGTATTTTAATTATATATTTTTAATTATATGAGATAATGTTTAGACAACGTGCAATATTTTTTATGACCTGAAATAAATTTGACAACAGAATTGCCAGCTGGAAATATAGTGGAGTTTCTTGTGGGATTTACCAATAAGGGTGAAAACGATTTTGTCTTGGAATCGCTGGATGCTTCTTTCCGTTACGCAATGGATTTCAATTTTTATATTCAGAATTTTTCCACATTCACGTTTAATAAGGTTGTGAAACCCAATCATGAAGCCACACTAGCATATTCCTTTATTCCATCTGAGAGCTTTGCCGGAAGACCATTTGGTTTGAACGTTAATCTCAATTACAGAGACGCGGTATGTTTGTCAGATTATATCGAAAGTTCGCATCGACTTGCTTGTATTAACATGGTTACTATTTGTTTTTTGTTGCAGAATGGAGTTTCTTACAACGAGGCAGTCTTCAATGAAACCGTGCAGATCATAGAGATCGACGACGGTCTCGATGGGGAAACCATTTTCCTGTACGTGTTTCTCACCGCGTGCGTTATATTGATTCTTGTAGGGGGTCAGCAATTGTTATCATCTCTCGGACGAAAATCCCGTTCTTCTACCACTCGCAAAGCGACCGTAGAAATCGGCACATCCAATCCCAATAATGTGGATTACGACTGGCTACCGAAAGAAACTCTTAATAGAATCAGTAAGTACAAACGAAATACCTCAAGCACTCAAGTTAATTATAAGAAAAAGAATCAAATCACAAATTTACGTCAAAGTTGAGCAGCTTTTTACTATTGTACTTCTTTATGTGTAATAATATTTAGAACAATTGCGCAATTAAGTTTTACCAAAAAATTGCAAGAAAACTTGAAACATGTGGGTTTTTAAAAAATATTGTTTGAAAAAGTTGATTAAGTTTTTTTAAATGAGAAAAATAGAAGTCGTCTATTTATTTAACACAAGAGAAAATCTAAAAGAAGTTGAAATTGTGGCGTTTACAGATAAATCTCCCAGAACCCCGAAACAAAGTCCACGACAAAGGAAAGCAAGAAAGACTGCTGGTTCCGATGATTGAAGTATACATTTGCGGGTGTATTCACACAATAAATTTATATAATATATATATATACACATATATATATTTATCTCTGTATAATATATTATTTAAACTGATATGTACGCGCGCGCGAAGAAAATTTATTGTGCAAAGAGTCTGATTGTTAAAAAATATTAATAATTTGTAAAAAAAAAGTCCGGTCACATGCCGGCCATTCGAAAACCATTTGCGAAAAATCAACCAAACGAGCGATTCCGTTTCGATTCTCTCGTTCACAAGACACACGGAATTGCTCTGATTGGTTGCCTTCGAAACGAGTGAGGAGGCAACTTAACGTCGAGAAACGCTCGCGATTGGCCGAGCTCTCGCTCGCGCTTCTTTTTGTGACCGCGCCCTAAGACGCGCGCAACCGATACGTTATCGACGCGATTTAGGCGACGACGAACACGTACTACAGTCTACAATTGCTCCCGGTGACGGTAGTTTATGGCGAACTGTGTGGCGAACGTGTCAACGTCACGCGAGAGTGAATATTGTCGTGCCAGAAATATTCAAGTTGTCGGGCCGTTCGGGCGCGAAGAAAAGTGAGTGTTCGTCCGTTCTCCCGTGCGGGATCGCACGCGGGCTACCGCGTACAAAACAAAACCAAAAAAAAAGATATCCAATATATCCATCATCCCCCGCACGTTTTGCGGGCGGGGGAACGAGCCGCGACGCGCGTGATAGAGATTCGTCTTGTTTTTCTAGATGATGCGCGATTGATTTTTGGTGTTGTTCCCGTTGTGCCGAATACCGTTGCGCGCGCGAGCGCGGGGACGTTTCCCCCGCCCTCCCCCGCGCGGGGACGTTTTATCGCGCTTCCGAGAAACGCGATATCCGATATCACGCGCCTAAAGAGCAAACAAGCGCGCGAGAAACCAAAAGCGAGACACGTCCGAATTTTTTCGCGGTCGGGAAGTTCTGGTGACGACGGCGGGTCACATAAGTAGAGAGAGAGAGAGAGAGAGAGAAAGAGAGCGAGAGAGTGAGAGTGAGAGGACGTGAGAGAGAGAGAGAGAGAGAGAGAGAGAGAAAGAGTGTAATGAGAAATAAAAACAGGCGCCGCCAACCTTCGCTTTTGCGGAATGAAGAAGCGAAGGGGGTTGACGCGGGCGGGGACGCGTTTTATCGGTCGCGCGTGCTCTCTCCCTTCGGCCGGTTCTCTCTCGAAACGTCTCGTCGTCCGATTCGGTCGCGATCTCGCGCCGGTACCCTCGAACACGATGTCACCTCGACACGTGCGATACCGTCGTCGTCGTCGTTCGCGCGTCTCGAGGGATGCGGACGCAGCACACTGTGTCGCGTAAAAAAAAAAAGGTGACTCTGTGCTTTCCCGCTCCAAGTTCGGAAGAAGATGTAGTCGAATCGTCGCGACTTGCAAGTGACTGCGAGGAGGTGTACCGGCGATGTGACCGGGGAACGCCTCTTCCGCGACAGACGACGCCGCGTCACGAGAAGGCAACAATTGCCTGCCCGCTAGTCGGACGACCGTCCGTTCGCGTGAAACACGACGTGAAATCCGATCTCTCGGCTAAGAACGAGTCGATGTTAAGTCGGACGGGATGCAGCAACGTCCGTCTCGGAGTCGCGAGTGCCGTCGATCACCCTCGAACGGGAAACGCCGCGCGATCGCCGCGGATTCCGCGATCGTTTCCGATCGTCTCGCTAATTTCGAGTTCCTCGCGAACTCCTCGCGAAAATTCGCACCCCCGCGCGCGCGCGAGAGCGGGAACGTTACACGCATGGATCTCTGGACGTGCGTTGCGGTGAGTGGCCGACGGTAAGGCGTCGCATGCCGTTGTAAACGTTTCGCAACGGGGATCACACATATGGACTGTCGCAAAAAAAAAAAAATCGAATCTACGTGAACAAAAAAAAACCAAAAAAAAATACAGAACGCACTTAGAAAATGCTAACTTTAACGTCTCTCATCTCAACGGCGCTTCTACCAGATTTGTGACATGTAGAATTTTTCACTTAGGCCGATCAGGACGAGCTTCTTGGTACTGCCATGGTCTTACGGCGCGTTTGTAGCGGTTGGCGTTGTATCCTTACGGTTGCATTGTTCGCAATGAACTAATATTGATATCCGCGCCGTATCGTCCGTCAAGTATCTCTGGATATTCGTCAGATATCGTCTGCTGCGTCTTCTGCTATCTTGTTGCCTGCAATTTAATTACACAGTAAGTTCCAGTGTCTCATTGCCAGAGAGAGAGAGAGAGACAACATTTGCGTATAACTTGTCTTTGATTGAACGAGGAATTAAATGGACGAATTTGTTTTTATTGACAGAAATGTCCCGGGAATACGAAAGAAGAAGAGGCGGCAGTGGCAGCAGCTCGAGCAGGTTGCGAATGGACACAAGCGTCCATTCGCAGTCGAGATCGCAGGGAGATAGCAAGAGAAAACAAGAACTGGACAGCGTGATGCGAAAAGCGCGCGAGTCACAATCGAGCTACTGGAACAAGAAGCTGTTGGAAGCCGAAGAGCGAGATCCGAACAGATGGCGTCACAGCGGATACAAGGAGTTGTACGTAAGCGGAACAAGCAGCGGCGAGCCCAGCAGAGGAGGTCACCCAAGGAGTCCGAGAAGTCCGAGACCCCGCAGTCCTCACAGTCCGCGTCCGCGGAGCCCGCGCGCGAGGAGTCCGCGATCACCGCGCGATCGTTCGTCTCGCGAGCACAACAGAGGCAGGCCGGCCGCCCGCAGCCCGAGCACCGGTAGCACGTGTTCCGACAGATCGTGTTCGGTTTGTTCGCCGAAGGAACGACGTCGCGTGGCCCCGCTGTCCCGCTCGCGCTCGAGATCGATCACGCCGGTGCGGGGTGCCAGGGCGCATCCCAAAGAAGTGACCGCGTCCAGTTCGCGAGCTTTGCCGCGCGCTAGACCGCGTTCGCCGCCATTGCCGCGTCCGCGTACGCCGCCGCCGGTGCCGCAGCCGCCGCCGCGTCATCAGAAGGATTACAAAACTCTCAAGGAGAAGGAAACGAAAATTCGTCGTAAAGAAAAGCACAGACTGCCGGAGGATCCTCGAATACCGGATCCGATCCCATTGGTAAAAATAAATTTTTTTTCTTCATTTTCTTCTACGTTAGTCGCATAGGTCCGAGTGACAGGACAATAATTCTGTGTGCGTGGAGCACGAGAGGGGAAAGAAGAGAAGAAGCATTTAATAGGTATTTTGTTACAAGTATTGTACAAAATTATTACGTGTACAATGAACCGCGCATCGTGTGTCTCAATTTTTCACGCATGTGTTACATGTTGTATGTGATAAGGCGAGCATTTTCTGTAAAAATTTGCACATAGATCTATAAATATTTCACATGTCGCGTCACCTGAGGATCAGGACGTTCCGTGTCCAATTTTTCAAACTTCACAACAGGGCAATTTGAAAAGTTTAAATGATTTTCCTGAGGATAAAATATAACAAGCAATAATTGTCTTTAATTTCCAATCAGGATTATGTTTTGTGTTTCATAAAATAATATGTGATCAGGACGGGTGTAGAACGAAAGATAACATGAATCTTGAAGGGATATAACAAAACAGTCAGTGAGAATTTCAATAGTTTTTTAATGCAAAAATTGCTGTAAAATCAGCTTGCCAAGATGCGTACATATAACTCATGTCAGAGAATTGATTGAATAGATTGATGGAATGCAACATCTACAGCTCTCTGAGAGACGACAGTACGTGTATATAAATTTCTGTTTAACATCACATGCAGATGCGTAAACCGGTAAAAGTAGAAAAAACACATACCACTCATGGAACGTCACAAATGATACGACCTCCCCCAGAGTCATCCCCGAGCGACGACAGCGACAGTTCATCGACTACGTCCCACGTTGGACCGCCGAGAATGACATTATCTGAACGGTACATTTTGGGAAGATTTGTTTTTGTCAATTTCGCAATAACAAAAATTATATACAAATTTCTAATTTATCATACGCGCCCGTCAATAACAATCCATTGGATCTCTGCGTTTCGACAGGTTTGGCAAAATGGCGCAGTGGAGTGTGGATCGCAGAGACATGGAAAATATGCGCATCACCAAGGACGGCGAGAACGCGATGAAGGTGGTGATAGAGGGCGAGGAGAGAATCGCGCGTCTGGGTTACGATTCTCCGCCACCCGGTCATTATCCCGAGTCGCTTCTGGCTCAGGGACCGCGAGGTTTCGAGTGCTGGGACGACGTGCGCGTTCGGTACGATTACTACAAGGCGAGAGGGTATCTTCGAGACCTGACAATCGACGATTACATCAAGTGGGAAGAATGGTGGTACAAGTATCAGGAATGGCTCGAAGCCGAACGTTTCTATGAGCAATGGGCTTCGTCGAATCGGTCATCCGGCAGTAGCAGTCGAAAGAGGCGAGGGCGACGCAACAATTCTTCTCATTAAATCACTTCTATATAAATCTATGATTTCTTTTTATTTTTTTTTATTTTTTTCTTTGACCCATCAACAAGATATCACACGTGCGCGTGCGCGCGCATACACACACACACACACACACACAGAATAATATATCTGTAGGTATCTCTCATGTGTTAGCTTAGAGTATATATATATATATATATGTTATATGTATGTAATAAGTATTCTATATTCATTATATAATAAAACTGTGACTATGCTAAACAAAATTTAAAAAATATATTAAACTATTTCAGGTATTTCTGTGACGTGTGTGTATATATATGCATATATATATATTGAACGTTTTATCTTTTCGTTTGAACGACATGTGTGACCAGTAATATTGCTGATTCTTTAGTTTTACTCTCGTTCTTTTCATTCTTTTTTTTTTCTTTCTAGCTTTTTGCACACTCGCCACGGAGATAAGAATATATAGAGAGGGTCCGAAGTATCCTCGATACCGGCTTTGTAAACATGGCGAGGTGAGAAGAGAGGACTTGCTGCGGCCATGTTCGATGATCGGAACTAGTGTGAATTTGACATAGTTTTGTTACACGGTATGATTCTACTGAGATGTCACCGTGTTTCGAGATACACAAAGAGAAATAATTTGGTTTTTACGTAGAAAAACAGTGTCCGAAAACGTAAAGTTCCTAAATGTTGTCGCCATCTTGAACAGACACGTCTTCTCTCTCCTCGAGCTTAATTTCACACAAAATTTAAGCTCTCCGACTATATATTCTTAACTTCATGATGGGAACGCGGCCATTGTTGAGTTCGGTGAATGAACGAAGTCGTAGCAAAGTTTCAACAAACAGCCGTGTAGTATTTTTGTTTTGAAGATGTGTGCTGCGTGCTTGGACACGGAAATACGTAAATTGAAACCCGCTGAATTCTATACCTTGGGAAACATACTAAACTTCTCCGATTCGTGGAAAAAAGTCATGGCTCTTGTGGTTAAACACGGAAATGTTCCCAAATTTAATAATGATCACATCAGGTATTGGATGGTAGAATAGAATCTGTTTTAGTTTCTTAAGTTTGATCTAAGATTATTGTTGCATTGATAAGAACTGTGATAAGACTCTTCTCGTTACTAAAATTTGTTATACTGCGATATTATTATTTTCCTTAAGAAATTTGTCATCATGAGTCACACTTATGTGTTGCAACGATCGCTCGTGTAATCTCGTGTATATTACAACAGTGATTTTTATTCCATGTCTATATAATAAAAATATACCGCGAGAAGCATCGCATATCTGTGACTCATTATTCAGAACAATCAATTGTGATTACTTTAATAATTTATTTTCTCTATATGTATTCTGTAATTGAAAGACATGTATGTGTGTGAAATAAAATTATATATAAATGTTAAATATACATAATTAATTTATAGAATTCACGTGTGTCGTCTTATTTTTGTAGTATGATAGAACAAACAGCGTGCAAAGACAAGCGCAACGCAGCTCAGATGTTTTTAGATGAGTGGAGCACCATGGGAAGAAAGAGACCAACATTGAGGACGTTACTGGAGCTTCTGATGAAAGCGGAATTGTTCAGAGCCGCTGATTATGTAGCGTGCGACATATTAAAACGTAAACTTTAACATAGTATAAATTATATTTTATACTTTTTTTTTGTTTTTATTTACATACGGTATAAAAACTTCGCTCCGATTACAGAGGAAAGACCGAAAAGGCCGGACTGCGGTCCGGCAGCTCCCGTTGATATAAGCGATACGGCTGTAGATCAGTTGTTGAAGCAGCAACAAATACATCAGCGGGATGTGTTTGCTGATTCTCTGATGTTGGGCTCGGCATCAGAGTTCGTCTCGCAAGTTAATGGCCCTTGTGATAACATGGCAAATGATGGGAATAAAATCGCAAATACAAATCCGTTAGACGTGGCCAATGGTCCGTGCGAGAAGCCTGCAGATATTTTGTTCGAAACCGTGTCGAACTTGAGAAACTGCAGTGTCACGGATAAAACAGACAAAGCGATAAATAGATCTGCAGAAAACAATTCTCGCAGTTCCGAGTCTGGAGAAGTTGAAAGAGACACGGATAAATTAGAGAATGCAAACACTCCGGATCAATATTACAAATACGAAGAAGTATCGTCTCAAGAATTGCCAGTGTTTGTTAACAATCTTAAGCAATCTGTCGCGGTCTTTGATGAAGAAATGTGCTCGTCTGATATTCCTCTTTGTTTGAAGTTTTGAAAAAGAAACTGTTGTTCCAGGACCATGTCATACTTTTGATTCAACTTAAAACTGATGATGTTTTTTGCAATTACTGCGTTCATCTGAAATACCGCTTCTGCTGGCAAATCTCGCGATTAGAGAATAAGAGTGCGCCAGCCTCATAGAACTGAGGTGATAAGAGAACGAGTTGTAATTAAATAAAATTAAATTCGAGAGGAGTAATAAGGCCAGACGCTAGATATGTACGTGTAAATATATTTTTTAACATGTAAATTAATGTACAGTAATTCAAATTGAATTTAATTCGATTGCTATTCGATATTTGTAAGCAACTTGTTTTTCCTCCTGTGTGAAAAGGACCTTAGCCAAGGGTTGAGACCGCACATTCCGTTTTCTCAATTAGTTTAATATTAAGAGAACCTTGTGCAATTTATATATTTTTAAATAAAATATACAATGTGCATCTTATCAAGTAATGTTTTAAGAAAAATCAGATTTTTTAAACCAGTGCTTCTCAAACATTGACAGAAACTCAAAATAATCTCTTTAATGTAGAAATGTTATTAACGCAATAATTCCTAAAGTTTCTTTACATAAGATTAAATCAGATCTCTCTAAGGCGTCGTCTACAATACAGACGTAAGCCTTAAGCCGTAAGAAATTGACCAATCACAATCAATTATTCTTCTGTACTTTATCTGTGACGCCTAAACCAATAGAAAAATTAGTTTTATACAAGATTTCTCTTAAGTGCTCTTGTGAGAATGCCGGTCTCTGATTTGCTCAATGACTTCTGTAGACAGAACGCGTCAACGTATTACGCGTGCCAAGAAACAAAGCGATAACCAATCAGCATCTTGCTCTTCTGTGGAAAAGCAGCATATTGATTGGTTATCTCGTTGATGCGTTCTGTACGAGACCTAAGTTTTTTTCGTGTGTTCCCGGCTTTATGGACTACAGATCCATCTGTCGATGAAGTTAAGATCTTGAAAAGACAATCTTTGGCGCCAATTTGATAAAGTGACGTCATTTGTCACACTGGAAGCGATTCAACTTGATCGGTCAAGAACGCAGTAAGATCCAAATATAAATATTAATTTATTATGATGTTATCAAAGTGAATCAGTGCTAAAAGAAACTTGATTTGAGGCTTATGTGAAAGAATACGTAAAGAAAAAAATATTGAAGAGAAGAATTATACGAAGAAAAACAGTAATAGCTCATTGAAGAGGCTGAAGAGATAACTTTAAAAAGATAACGTCGCAACGAGAGGTTTGAATATAATATACATAAAAAAGAAAATAATTTTCTCAATAAATATGGACAGAAGAAAATTATTGTTTAAGAAAAATTTATTGCCAGTCAGCCAGTCATCGCAAAAGAGCGACACTGTCATCAGCAATAAACAAACAACCAGTGTCTCAATGCAGGAGAAGAATCATTCGTTTGATGATGGCAAATTGTCATCCATCCGATCGTCGGTGTTGAAATCACTGAATCACTCACCACTGAGTAGTGTCTCTTCTATCAATAAAAATAAGAAAAGAAGTTTCAATGAAGTTGACAATGATGTATCAGACAGTGATAATAATACTTGTTGTAGCAGTAAGTTGTTGAAAACCAAGTCATTGGTGACAAAAGAAGTAAAAAATAAAACATCATCCAGCAGAGCCTTTGATACAAGCCAACAGGAGAATATAAGTTCATTAGAGAACAGAATTTCAGAAACAAGGAAAACAGACAAATCAGTTGCATTAACTAGATGTCAGAATACAAACTTGGAACAGCAAGCTTTGGATGATCCCTCATGTGATGAGTCCACAATTGTGAAGAAGAAACAGAATAAAATTACATTGAGTAGAAATTTACAGCATACTGGCAAAGATGGTAATAAGAATCATGATTCTCCTGAGAAAGTACTGTCTTCTATTCATAGGTCATCACCAATTAAGCCACCTGCTAGACATGATATTTCTGAAAAGAGAAAAAATGCAGGAGTTAATTCATGTGTAGAGTCAGAAAAGTATAGACTGAATGCAAGAGAACATACAAAATCTCGTCATATATCATCAGTTTTTGTTAATTTTCTGCAGAAAAGTGGAATTACATTAGCTGATGATATATATGTACTTAGTAAGTTCGTGTATTCTATTTTTTTAACTTCTGAAGAAAGAAAAGTGTGTGTACATGTATTTATGTAAAATAGCATTTTATTTTATGTATATTAAAATGTTTTTGCACAGATGTTTCTGCATCAATTGCTAAAAGGAAGATGAGAAAAGTTTTGAATTTAAAGCAGTATCAGAAAAAGGACATTATTGATTCCTTGGAACAGTATGTTCAAGATGAAGAGAACTTTCAAAAGATGTTAAATGACATGGAATTGTCCATTGATAACAGGAGTTTCAATGTTCTGAATAGTATGTCTCTTGCAAAAATACTGCTGGAAATTACAGAAATCCAAACAGACGTATATAACATCTTCATATCTAAACTTAATGAATCTGTTCTTCTGGCGTACGTATATAATATTTATAAGTACTACAATATATGTTTATTGCATGTTTTTAAAATGATTGCAATATTGGAAACATGTATAACATTGAAATGAAATGAACACAATAAAAATTCTGCATACAAAAATTATTTTATACATTGTTCTAGTGACACTCCAGAGAAAATCCCCTGGGCAGTTCTACTGTTGCATCAGTTCCGATTTTTGGACACCATAGCTGATGTTGATGTATTAACTACAAACATAGAACAGCTACTGGAAACATGTCCTTCGTGGTTTCAACGCGAAATTGTCTTATTCTTGCCTGATATATTGTCGGATACCCAACATCAACATATTGCTGAGATTCTAATGAATATGTTGGAAGAAAATTGCGAACTGACGGCTACAATTTTAAATTGCATTACCAGCTTTAATCTTAGCAAAGAATACTTGGAAGAATACAAACTTAAAATATTGCATTTGCTAAAAACAAACATGAAAGTGGAATTTATACCACCCGTCATCAAGTAAATTTGCGTTTGTTATTACTATTTACGCGTGTCTCTCTGTCATTACCGCGCTTAATTACAATCTTTAATTGCATTGCAGATTTTTGCTTAATGATTGCACGAGTTCAGAAATCATCAAGCAACTCGTGCTCATACTACGAAACATGGAAACACAGCCTCTGGCTGGGGACAGTATTGAAGACTGTTACAAAAATCAAGTAGAAATAGTTAAAACATTAAAAATATGTATGTTATTGAACAAAGAGATAATGCATTCCGCGATAAAAGTGATAAAAGATATCAATAAGAATCCAAAACCGTTGGATCTAATTATTTTGCTCTTGATATTTGGCGGAACGGCGAAGCAGAAAAATGCCGAAACTTTGTTGAAGCAGAATGTGCAATGTGGATTTTACAGAATAAGTTTGCTCCATACACTTTACAACGATTACAAACAGGTATCTCTTGTGCAAATGAGAAAAAAAGATCTGAAGAAAAACTTGATCTTCAATATATATATTTTATCGAGTTGTTTATTTTGCAGGTTGTTCGAGAATTGCAACCGTTAATATTGCAACTAGCAAGCAAACTATTGAAGTCTAAAGACTACGTGTTTATTAGTTTTGGAATAGAGTGGTTTCGCTTGCAGTTTGTCGTTCAGAAAGACACGTTGTTCAAACAACGTGAGATCATAGAGAAGATCATTCTTCTCATGGGTAACAACGATCAAACCATGAAACATACACTTACCGTGCTTTGTAGAATGGCAGAGAATACGGCGGAGAGAGATTGCCTGGTGATGCACTGCAATCATCTGAGAATTTTGTTAGAAAAGATAGATTGCTTCGGACTTGAAGAAGTTGGCATTTTGAGCGATTTGCTGCACAGACTCTGCTTGATCGACGATTCTACTTCGGAATTATTAAGAGATGATTTATTTATATTGTTACAAAAACAACTGTCCGCTGCTAAACCGATGTAAGACAAATTGGGTAAAATTAATAATACACTGTATTTTACTTTTGTGAACATGTATATAATATGTCATAATGAATTGCACATTTCCAGAACAAAATGCAAAGGTGTGATGGGTGCAGTAATGGCGATAAAACATTTAGCAGTGAAGACCGAAACTAGCGATAAAGCTTTGAAGTTATTTAGTACGTATTTTTATATTTATTAAATAACAAACGAAAACTTTTTCGAACGTTTTGTTCTGTATTTGGAGTTACACAAAAGGAGAGAGAATTAAAATTTCAATAAATTTAATATGTTTGAGCGTAAATATGCAGCAATTTACTACAAGTTTTAATTTGTTTGTTGTACAGATAAAGTAATGAAAAGCGTAAAAAGTTGTTCAAAATCGCTGCCTTTGTTTTATGACCAGTTAGCGCAAGTAATTGCTGAAACTGAATCTATAGATAAAAGTTTTCTTCAAACAATAAGTAACTGTATTGAGGATGAATTTGTTAATACATATATGACGGATAAACTACAGCACAGGTAAATGACTACTTTAAATCGTTTTTTTTTTTATTTAAAATTCTATCGTGTCACGTGTTGCAATAACACAAAAAAGCAGTATATAAAAAAAAAAAACATACTTGTATTCGCACATTACAGTGACGACTTGGTACCTAGATTTGGACTGAATAATGCAGAAAGTGAGCAAAGTTGCGTTTTAAATTTTGGAAATAAAAGAAGCGGTCCAATTGCATCAATATTGTTTCGACTTCTCAAGATGTGTAAAATGAGGCTTAACAGCAGAGGAGAATTGGAAGATATAGATGCTCTCTTGGGATGTGGAATGTTGATGCCCCAAAACTTTGACATACCAGACAATTCAGTTCTGGATCTCGTTATATGCGGTATTAATTGGTAATTCTTTTTCTGCTACTTTATCAATCTGTTTCTTCTTTTTCTCTTACATTACAAATATATTGCACAAAGAATATGTGTGGGTTGCAGGTTTAGAGAAGTAATTACGGGTTTTGTCACGCAAACGGATCCCTTGCTACAAGACCAAGTACTAAAACGTTTAGACAATTTAATATATCTGCAAGGCGAACTAAATACACTGTTACTTTTATGTGACACAAAATATCAACCGCCACCATATTATTTTCATTACTTTCCACTACCTCCATTTGTAACAATCGAAAAGAAGACTAGTAAAAAAGGACAGAAGAAAGGTAAAAAGAATAAATCTAACACTGGTACAACTGTGGAGAATGCGTCAAAAGAATTTGGTTCTACACTGTGTTCCAAGAACCCAGCGTACTTTAGAAAGTTTGACGCGAAGGTATATCAAACATTTATTTAACAATAACATTTATAAAATGTGTGCACAATCTAGTTTTAAACATTAATTGTTTAAACGAGTTATATCTCATTTAATACAAATTTAGTCCAAAATCTTGACTTGTGAACCTATTGGAAACGTTTGTAGCAGTTCAAAAATAATACTCTACATAGAATTTGAAAAACAGTTGTTGAATATATAGAGAACGTTTAGTAATATAACGTTATATTGTACACACGCAGATCGCTCATCTCTTGGACGTCAGAATAGAATCACACTCATCGCAGCGTGGAACGCAAACTGTATCAATAAAGCAAGCCTCTTTCGTCGTGAGAGAACTTTTGGCGATATTCGAAAGCGAAGCTTCCGAATCTTTTGTGAAAGAGTTAATACACTTGTTACCAAAGATCTGTGCCAAATTGGACGATGTTGTCATTAAACTAAGAGAAAGTAATACGTACGATTTGAGAGAATGTGCAAGATTGTTGCTGTGTCTTCTCGCAAAAATTTTCAATTGGAAGGGATTTTTCAGCGTAACTTACAACACATTGCTGCGCGGTATGGAACTTCTTTCTTATCTAATTTTAAAGATTTGCATGCGGCATGTGTTACTCATATTGTCGGTATATCTCTGCAGAAGGACTGCGTACTCTGGCTAAACAAGTTGACGAAAAAAATGCGCAACTGCGATCTTGCAAGGAACTTGTTGCGGAATCGTACAAGTATTTCGAATCGTTGTCGGACATAGCCACCGAAATATCATTAGCTACTGCTCTCGTCAACATGTGTCAATCGTTGATGAAACATTCAGAAACCTACACCCAACAGTACAAGAGCAAGCACGGTAAATTTATGATTGTATATTAAGAAGTTCGCACAGATAACGAAATTGCTTGTACACGTACATGTTCTCTTGATTTAGCAAAATTGGCATATGGATTTCTCTGTCTGGAATGGTTTGAAGACAAGCACACTGGTTCTCAATATAGATTGTTTATTAATCAGTTATTGAACAACTGGGTAGACAATGAACCTTCGCCGCTGGATACGGTAACATCGATTTTAGAGTGGTTGCCGGACGAAGTTGACAATTTTCAAGACGGTGGAAGTAATTTAACGAGAATCCCTTCGATAAATGGGAATACCTTCCACTTGCTGTATAAAAAATTGTTTGATGGTTTCGTTAAGGGCATCAATATATCATTGTTAACGGTAAACTCGTAAGTACAGTTTTTATTTTTACGTATAAAATTATATATATATATTTAATGTATCTTTTAAATTTGCATGTATATCTACTTTTTAGAGACCCGAGGAGAATACAAGTATGGCGCAGTGTTGCTTCGAATATTCAAAAACTTATACAGATATGTAAGACTTTAAGAGGAAAGGCCATCATACAACTGTTTCTGCGATACATGCCCTTAGTGATAAAACAATTTCTAAACACTGGCATGCCAATACTCGAACACAATTTAAAATATCAAACAGATGATGTAATTAGTATTCTGAAAATTATGCAAAGTAAGAAACTCCTTTTGGTAATACACACACACACACACACACATACACATAAAGTGCCGTGATCTTATAATTTTATATAATGATGGAATTTATTAATTCTTTTACATATATATATTTATATATAAAATTAGATAAAATAAATTTGTATAGTACACACAATATATATATAAGAATATTTATATTTTATTAAAAAAAGCAATATTACATTGACTTTAATATATGTTTAGGTGGTACACGCTACTTAAGTGCAATTTGTGTTGACGG
>QVNV01008382.1:0-39936 GCA_014825455.1 Pseudomyrmex pallidus
TATATATATATATCATATCACGTGAGTTACGCGGCAAGAAAAATGAAGGAACAATAATAGGCAGTCCGTGCGATAATAGCGCTGCGGGCAAAGATTTCACGGAATAAGCGAAAGAAGAGATCTTTCGGCCCCATTCACCGTTTGAATGGACTTTCAAACTTAATTGAGAACGAGAAAAACTCGGCACGAAGTCTCTCTCGCCGCGTTTCATTCTCTTTCGCGGAAAACTGGCGGAACTCTATCGCCTCGCACACCTTCCTCTCGTTTCCCCACTGTAGATCTCTCATCGAATCACCGTTACTTACCTTACGATTTCTCTTGATTTCTAAAAAGGTAATGCGCCGATTTTGAGAAAAATTATTGAAAGTTCGAGACGTCGCGTCGTTCAATGAGTTTGCAGAAAAATGGTTTTTTTTTTTTTTAAGAAAAACGATAAAGAAGTTCAAGTCGGTGCGTCCGTTGAAAGCAATAGATCCGTAGATCGTCGACTCCAGAGTGCAACTGCATTTTCAAACTTGAGCGAAAAACAAAAGACACTTTGTGCTTTTGTCGTATCACCGAAAATCTACCGGACTTCCAAAACGATCGCACTGTCGATTTCTTCGCTCCAGAACAAAGCGCCATTGTACGTTTCTCTCGGTGTATCTCTGTTATCGAAGTAAATCCACGTAGTCCCTTTGCTGAGTCGAAGCGCCGCCGCGCGAAATAAGAAACGGAAGCGCTTACACCTTGAGAGGAATTCTCTTCGAGAGCTTTTCTTCGAACGTGAAAGTATATACTAGAGGAGACCAGCCGCTTCTTCTTCGCCCGAAAGGGATTTGCGAGGACGTTGAAACTAAAAGGAGAAACGACAACGCGAGCAATGGAGGAAGAAAGTCTCTTTCGAGGAACAAAGATTTCTCCCTCCCCGTCTGTTGCTTCATTGAGAGCTTTATTTTTCAGAATGTTCTTCCGATATTTTCGGTAATTGCTTTCTTGTGGTCTTTGTCATATCAGGAAAAATTCTGTTATCGGAACTTGAACGAGAGACGGGGGGAGAGAAAAACAAAGCGAATTTTTCTTTTATCAAATAATTTTAAAATCTATATACGAAGACAAAAAAAGATTCGACAGCTGCTACGACAAATTCGTAGTGGAAGCGTGAAGAGAATGCTTAAGTTATCGGGATTTCGTGACCTTTTAAAGTTTTTTATTTAGAGCTTAAGTTATATTGGGAATCCTGATCTGCCGATAACTGACAATAACATAAACTTTACAATGGGAAAAAAGCTGGCGAAGAGTATACAGTAGCGAGGTAGCAGTACGAGAGAAGAAGTTATCTCGTCGGAATTAATGTCGTTTTCTCAAGGGAACAGTTGAGTTATGGGAACGTTTTTTCTGGTGTAAATATACCATGGCTCGAATAGATTTTTTTATATTTTCAATATAATAAAATTTCTATACTATTTTAAATAACGTCTGATCTTGTGTAAAGTAATATCCATGATTTTCTGCAGCGAGGCAATATGGTTTTTCCGTAAAAAACCTGTTATTTCATACAAGATTCTGACATTTTAATTAAAAAAATGCGAGCCAAAAACCTAACTGCTGAATTTAAAGATTTTTTTTTCTACGTATAGGCGCAAAATAGTATATGTTTTAATTTATAAAAAATATACATAGCGTATTGAAATCTGAGATTAGCTCGCTTCTTAATTAAGAATTAAATGTGATTTAACTTTGATAATGAGAGACTAAAAGAAGAAATATATATATATATAAGAAAAAAAACAGCAAAAAGGCCTCTTTGCTAGTCTCGTTAGGACAGCGTGGACTCTGGGTAGAACTAATCGAGAGTTCATAATTAGTGCTGATTTAATCCCCCGTTCGTTCAGACAGAATTCAGCATGTGTTCGTTGCCGCGGCCCTTAGCGCGATTCAATTAAAGTTTCATGGAATTTCCTATCGTTATTCGAGCTTATAAGTTCATAGTAATTAATAATAAAATTGTCTCTCCGCTGTTACGTATCGTTAAATTCGACATAAGACAATGAGCCGTGAATCAAACACGAGTCATGTTGCGATATCAAACAACTGTTTACAGTCGCTGCTGAAATCGCGAGTTCTTATTTAGAGGATTATTTTTTTTCTCGTTTGTTTTTTCAAGCCCGCACTGTTATTGCGTATGATGAAATTTTTTTAGACCGATTAAATAAAAACATGACAGAGAGAGAGAGAGAGAGAAAGAGAAAGAAAGAGAGCTAAAAAAAGAGAGAGCGCGTGATAACTGCGAAACCACGTATCAAACATCCGAACGATATACATAGCTGTAACGTGACTATTGTTTAATTTTTAATCAAGCTAACCGAGAGAATCGGCTATTTTTATTTTCACGAATTCTCAATACAGCTATTGAGTTCGTCTCATTCGTTCTTTGAACATTTTGTGAAATGTGATTTTGTCTACGGTGCAAAAAAAAATAACTTGATAGAATTTGGCCGTTAATATCAGAAACTGGTCCGAACAAAAGCTCTACCTACGGCCAGTTTCTACGCTCGCAAAAACAAAAACGAAGAACGATGCACGTGCGGTCGACACGTCCCAGGTGTTTCTCATTATCTACCGGGAACGCCGTGGAAACTCGTCGGAGAGCGGGGAAGGTCACCTTAAAAGTTCGACAAATTAGCTTTTACAAATTAAACCCTCCCCACGGCTGCAACTTTACCCGACGGAATTTAAGAGAATCCGTTCGTATATCGATTGACTATAAAACTTCGCCGGATAGAAGTGCTCCCCCCGCGCGTCTCTCCTGGAAAATTTACTGGAAACGATATTCCTTCCATCGAAGCTCGCCGTATCCGTACGACTTCTTCGCGCAATCCACTGCGGGCGGTTTCCACTGCGAAGGATCCGACGAAGGATGTCCACACTCGGAATCTCGTTAAAGTTTCAGGCTACGAGAAAGAGAGAGAGAGAGAGAATGTGGCAGAGATATATTAGTAATTAACCGGTGCGAGTTGCATCTTGGACGTTAGATTGTTGACAAAATTTGAAATGACGACGATAATTTTATTGTAGTGTTAGATTTTTTCCGAGAAATTCCCGTAAATTTTGCGTCTTTCTATATCCATATTTAACGTGAAATTGATAAACAATAAAAAAGCGAGACACATCGCAATTGCAATCGTACTTTGACTCAAATACGCAACACAATGCCATTTTATTTCGCCGATCGATAATACCCCCTCACCAGTAGTGGTGAAACCGGTGAGCAACGAATTACACATCTACTATGTATCTCGCGTCAATAAAGGCTCATGAATCGAGAAACACAATCTGACGTCGTAAAATTGCGCAACTTGTTGCACAAGTTCTTCAAGGATTTCCGCGTCTTTTCCGCTCTCAGGTTTATCGTACGGTAGAGAATAGCCAAAGGTCTCATTCCCAGAATATCTCGGGGAAGAGTGTCCTCGTGGAGCGCGCTAAACGCACGTTTCGCCCCCGTGTCGTCGTCGTGTCGGTCGGAATATCGGGCAAATGAAGTGGATAAAGTCTTTAGGCGGATCGGCGGACGTGTGAGGTGGCGGCACTACTGGAAATGGAGTTTATAGAGATGCTCCCTTCTTCTGGAATAGGAGACGAGAGACGGAGAATCGCATGCGCGACGATACATATATACGTATACGGAATTTCTGTGTGCCGGGGGGCAGATATAGATAGGCGACGTAATCGAGCCGACATAATTCCGGCGAGTCACTAAAGAGCAAGTCTATGATCAGATTTCTGGGACCATCGAGCATCCGCGTGCGCTCTACGTATATGTATAGCGTGTCGCCCGAGACGTTCTTGTGATTAATGCTGAATGCGAGTGGAATTCGAATGGGGAACACGACGAGGGATAGCGGAGGGATATTTCAGTCTCAGTGATATTTCCTGACCGAAATGTTACAGTAGATTTATATTCCGGTTGAAATGCTAGAGGGAGATTCTCTGTCGGGAGAGATGATTAGTTTGAAGAGTTGAATTTCGAAAACGGAATTAGCTGTAACAGACATGTAAATGCAATCGCGCGCTGCGTGTAACGTAATCACGTTCAAGATCGTTTTTTTTTTTTTTTTTTTTTTTTTTTTTTTTTTTTTTTTTTTTTCTCTCTCTTGATTACCTTGACACATTTTGATAGAGAACAAAATAACAAAAATAAATAATGTTTTATTTATTTTTATTTTCGTGAGATGTACATCCAATATATATTCTTTTCCTGACGTGGAGAATTAAAAAAGAAAAAAAAACCGCACGAGATTCGAAAACAATTCGCTTTCGCGTTGTAAAGAAAAATAATAAAAAAAAAAAGAAGAGTTCTTTTTATTTCATCGTAATGACTGACAAAATTCGATGGATTGCCTGATTGCAGGAACGGACACATGCTGACGCATCGAAATAAGAAGCCGTACGAGTGCAAGGCCGAAGGATGCGGCAAGTCTTACTGCGACGCGAGGAGCCTGAGGAGGCACACGGAGAATCATCACGCCGGCAGCAACATCAACGACAGCGTCAGTCCCAGCAGCCCCACGACCGGGCCTCACACGCCTACCACCCCCGGAAGCAACCCGAGCACACCAAGCACGCCGACAAGCTCCACGACGAATAGTCATACGGCCTTAAAACAGCTACTCGCTACCGAACCCACGCAAACGCAACAAAAGGTAAGTGTCGCGAATTTCTTATTTTTCTTCGTATAGATTCTTTGACCAAGTTCGAGAAGAATTCAAGAATATGCCGCGTTGAATATATCCACGCGTTGAAAAAAAAAATTAATGTACGAGAATTTTAAAATGCTCTACATATAAACGTTACGTGACATTTTAATTTTACACACATTTTGAGAACGTAATTACAAGACATTGTATTCCATAATTACAGTTTGCAGTTAGCTATTAGTATAAGCTGGTGAGCTTACAGTGGGAATTAATAACTGTTCGGTTTTAATTTATTTCGCGAAACGCTACGTGAAACAAGAAATTTGAGCTTCCTCTCGTGTTCTTATTGTTTCTCTGTCGATTCACCAGCTCGTCGGCGCTCACCGCGCTGTATATTTCACGATTGAATTTTCTCGAAATTGGTCTGGAATTGCTACGTCCGAGATGGGTTTAAGAGCTTACACGAGGCGGACCTTTCAAAGAGTCGGTCAGCGCGCGGAAAACGCAAAGACGTAAGAGGATTAGGCGGCTTTTGCACGATTGCCGAGTATGTCGCGCGGCCCCGTAACTAAAACGCCATTAATTTCTGTATCGTCTTTATCATTCAATTTGCCGATTCCCTGATCTCTTTAACCGGATTTGCGAACGGCTCGTGAAACTCGTTATACAACCATGTAACTTACAGAGACAGAGCGCACGCATTTCCGGACGCAGAGAGACCGCAAAATAGAATTTTCCGAAATGAGAACGATAATTCCTCTTTGTAAAGATCATTAATTACAATTTTAGCCGCAAGTTGACCAGCAGGTTGTTGGGCGATATGGAGCGGAAAGTTTCTCTCGACCTCTTTTGAAAGTGAGAGAGCGTTTCTCCGTTCTTTTATCTCTCTCCTCGCTGCGGATTTAATTTTATAGCTTACTAGCTTTTCGTAACTTTTATCACCCGCAATAGTCCCGTATGTCCCGAGCGTAATGCACGACGATAACGAACTTCAGATTGCTATCGCGTCCCCGATTACTATGTAATGTAAGCATTACTCGGACCTCGCGATGGTTTAACTTCTTTGTAACTGTCTGATGAGCTCAAGTTTCGCCGACCGCAAGGTCGGAGGTGCTGCGCTTCTTTTCGAAACTGCAGAAACTCTCACATCCTCCGGAAAATCTTCTCTCGGCGTAATTGTCTTGCGCCAGAGCGCGAGGTTCGCGTTAATAAAACAATATGTTTTTTTTTTTGTAACGCGGAGAGAAACGTCATAAAATATAGATACCATCAACTCCGTCAGGAAGCCAATGTGTCACGTATTTTGTGACACATGAATATTTTTCAAAAAAACGCAATATACGTTTCGCGCACTATTTCGAACCGCTTGACAGCTTCAATTTCACATTGATTGCCGGTAGTTTATCTTTTGTTTGTTTTCCAATGGTATTTCCAACTCTCTCGGTCCTTCCGACGCGGTAAAACGCAGATCTGTGTTACGATAAATATCACACGTCCGTGACTCACGGCGTTGTCTCTCGTTCGGGTTTTTAAACGCTACCTTAGAAATAAAGTCGTTAGTCTCAATTTCGGTCATCGCAATTAAAGAACGCGAAGCGAAAACCTCGCGCCCGAAAAGCCTCTCTTGAAAACCCAGGTCTTTCTTTCTCTCTATCTTCGGCCTTCTTCGATCGTGTCTGTCTGCGGATTCGAGCGGCATGTAGGCTAGGTAGCCTGCTGGCAGGGTTTATTGGCTACGACCCTTGACCACGTAGGACCAAGGTGGCTGCACCCTGACGTACCATTGTCGGACGATAAAAGGGCGAGAAAACGAACAGTCTGTGAGGAACGAGAGAGAGAGAGAGGAAGAGAGAAAGAGAAAGAGAGATGGAAAAAGCGCTTCGAAGGTGAAACCACCCTTCGTCTTTTCTTCTGTCTTGCCCTCTGCCCCTGTTGCAGCGCCCTGTCAGAGCTGGTAGAAATTAGTTCTCGGCCGTAGAGCACGGAATTATTGCCGCTTTCAAAGTCGCTCGCCGTGCTTAGAGAACGCGAGGCGGGAGGAATGCGAAGAGGAAAGTGCGCGTGTTAGATTGTACAAGAGAAAGAGAGCAAAGAGAGTGAGAACAGAATAAAGAGAAAGAGGGAGAAAGAGAACTACGGCAATGCACGTAGTGTGCGAATGGAGGTATTCTTCTGTGTGCGTGTGCGCTTGGGAGGGTAAGAGGGTAGTTAAACCGAATCTACGATATTGAGTTAGAAGTAAGGCGGACGCGGGCCCTGAAGTGGGGGCTAATAAAATTTGATGACCGGGAACTTCGTAATGAGAATGAGACGCGGAAAGGAGGAATCGAGAGACGCGAAGAGTGAGAAAGAGAAATGGAAAGAGAGATGGAAACGGTCGGCTATGAAAACTTCCCCGACGTAGCGAGTCCGCGATTTATGATATTTCATCGGACAGCCGCGGAGAGTCCGGGAAAGAGTAATCTTTTGTAGTCATTAATTTTCTTTCGCTATACGTCGTCGTGAGCAGCCGCCTTTGTCGGAAATGGCGCAGCTGCGGATATTTATGAATTTGCTTCTGGCGCGTGAAATTTAATCAACACCGCGGACGCGGACGCGCTAATTACTCACTGTGGCGTGTGAAATCTGCTTGCGAATTCTACGCGACGTCAATCTTCAATCGGATGCTCGACACAGTGGAACATACTTCAGATTTCAAGTTCTAGATTTCAAAGTTTTAATTAATTGGGTAATCCTCTTAATTAATTTACACGACCGTTTCCGATGAAAAGTTTTGATAAGAACATAATTTCAACGAAGTTCGTAACTAGTTATTTTACACACTTATTTTTTTTCCCCTCAAGTACGCAAATATATAACTATGGATGATGTGGTACTGTATAAACTTCTGTATAAAATATTTTGTGAGAATCAAACCAACGCAACTTCACGATCGTGTTTCAACGTTGAAAAAGTCATCAGCACTATTAGTGTCTTCAAAGTTACTATGAGAATTGCCCGTTGAATGAACCGCGAAGTCATTTCTTGCGCCTTTTCGACGGTCTCGCTCTTTCGCCCCATTCGAGTCGGTAACTTCGCGTACGTGCCGCGTTTGGGATTCCGCCGAGGACCCGCCATAAACTCGTCAGGGCACAATCGCGCGTGCGAAAGTAGAACCACGAAGCGCGAGAAGTAGGAAAATACGAGAATAGAAGAGCGCGCGTGTGCTAGACGAGAAGGGAGGAGAACAGGAGGATGGGAGAAGTTGGATAAGGGTTTATACACTAGGAACGGAGCGAGGAGAGGGAGGGAGAGAGAGAGAGAGAGAAGTGGCTTTCCGCGCGCGAGCAAGCTCGCGATTTTCCCGTCACGTAGAGATGCGAGCTCGACTAGACGACGACGACGATCAAATTTGTTCGGGAATTCGAAATCGCTGGGACGGAACGATGGGTTGGGAATAAAGTGTATGCGGCAGCCGAGTGTGTTCGCGCACCGCGCGCCCTAGGAAACCTTTCAGCAGGCAGGTTTGCCGCGAGCGAGCGGGTAAAGGGGGGCGAAGGAGGTGACGCGGGAGGAAGAGTGATTCGACATCAAAAGGTGTCTACCGGTCGTTCAACCGACTTCGGTTCACGCTTGCCGAGAGACGGCCGTGTCTGGAAATCACAGTTATCGTCCCGGAAAACTGTCTTGCTCCAGAATCCGTGCGCTAAGTCAGAGGACGCGGCTGGCAGAACGCGTTTCTTTTATTAGATGCGGCACCTCGCCATTGTTAAATTTGTATTTTACGCGAACATCGGATCACAAAAATTACGAGCTCGGAGATAATTTACATAACGCCCCTCATTATTTCACGAATTATCTCGACGATACAATATGACACAATACACAGATCGTTAATTGCAAGAGAAAATTTATCGAGATTTCTTTTAAAGCTTGAAATATTTATGCGACATTAAAAAATATATTAATGTATATAAATATATAAATTTATAAATATTTTCTGCTAACTATGTGACACACACACACACACACATACATATATATATATATATTACTAAGCTTGCAAACAACCACTCTAGTATTTTGAAAAAATATTGAGTTTAATAAAAAGCGATTTTATCGTATTCGAGGATTATAAAAATATCATCGAGAATTATGGAAAAATTGAATTTGCGCAAAACTAATTTTGCACAAACGTATCAAAACGTCGATTTCGTAAATTTGGTTTTTTTGCTTTATTTTTTTTTTTTTCCAAAATGTGTATGTAACCACTCGCGCGTGTATATATATTCGCGGGCAATTACTAAGCACACAAACCGCCAGCGCGATTTGCAATCGCGCAAATATTTGCTCTCGCGGGCTTACGGAATTTAATCTTGATTGTATCATTCTCGCAAATGTTCGGAACGGATCTTTGACGAACGATAACAACGTCAAAGAAACGCGGAATTTCATATTGCGCATATGTTCTCGCCACGTCTCTCTCGCGCGTTTTGTTATTCCAGCAAAACAACAACTGTGGCAAAGGATTTCATATAAACACGTTAATAGTTAATGCACACGTCTGCTGCACCCGCTTGACTCGAAATTACTGCGCGATTGCCATTTTAGAAAAGCCAATCGGAACGCGGTATATTAAAAACTGCTGTTTTTCACATGCAATGTACGTTTTGTTTTTAATAAATACTGCAAACAGCTGCATTTTCTTTACAAATTCTTGAACGCGTAATATTAATAGCATGAAAAGCTGCTTTGATATGTCTGACACGAGCTTTCGTGTCTGTGCAAAATAGAAAGAAATAAAGTGGAAAAAAAAAAATCTCTCGCGTGTATTTGTTTACGTGTATTACCGACATAAAAACTTTTTCCACAAAGAAAGATTAATGCTTGAGGAAAGAGATTTTTTGAATTATTTTTGATTGTTTTTATTTGACATTGTTGGTTTTTTTTTCTCTCTCTCCATAAGAAATATTCAGCGAATGTTCGTTCCCGTTGATGCTTATTCAATTTCTGCCATCCATTTTAAAGCTGTCTACAATAGAAGTTGTCCAATGATCCTCTTAGCGGCGCCATGAACTAGGTCGAACAACTGCGAGAAACCGAATCCCGAAGACTGATTTACGGTCGTCTCTGAATCGATTTATGCGACTTCGGACATCGCCACAGCGGTGGTTCCAACTAATTGCGCGCGCGTTGCCGAAATACTATATATATATAGTATTTCCAGCCGAAAACAATTTTCCCGCAACGGTATCCGGCTTTAATTACATTATGGAATTTCATATCTCGCGCGCGGAACGTACGTACACCGGCGAATTCCACGCGTTGTGATTGCGTGCATTCGTCGTTTTGCATATGCAATCCGACGCGCGTTTGGCGCTTGATACGGTTACCCTCCTCTCGCCTACGCGCGATTCGCGCCACGACGAAGCGGAACAAAGTCTTCATCCTGAAAATATATACATATAAATAATTCGGTTTCTCAGAGCGCGCTGACTCGATTCTCATTTGACGTCAGCCAATTCCACAATAGCGCACGAAGCGCGCAATTGCTGAAATTCCTGAAATGTACTGAAAAGGATTAGCTTTGAAGCCGAGACAGTCCGACTTTGCCGTTATTAAATTCTTGTTTATAGATTGGAAGTGAAATACGCGCCACGTTGTGGCAGCAATTCGGATTCCGTGTCGCTGCGAGGAAATAAGTGTTATATTTCACTTCGACGCTTGAACACGACGTGAGAACACTTTTAACACAATTTCGTGCAATAAATTAAAGGTAAATGTTTTTTCGATTTGATCATATTTTGAAAATAATTAAGTGTGTGTTTCCGTTGAACCAATAATAATGAAGAAACTTTGTAAGAGATAATATCACCTTGTGGTCTTTTTCGGTTATCTCTTTAATCGAGTTTTATCAAAACTTTAATTTATAGAATTGTATGAAGTTTTTGAAATTATTAAGCACATCCGCGGATATTTTGTTCTGTGCGATATTATTTATTTGCCGTATTTTCTCGCTTTCTAACTTCTCTCTTTCTCTCTCTCCCCCTGAGAGCGATTGTAAATAAAGCCTAATCAATCAATCAATCGATCTGACAGTTTCATTAATTTCATCATTGATAATATTCCTGTCTACTTTGTATGATAAAAACAAGATACAGTTAATTATTAGATATAATTTTCCTCTTATAAATAAATTATAATTCCTTTTCCACACGTTGCGCGGCTCCAAATATTTGACAGTAGCATTAATATTAACATTAATTATAACCTCATTTGTCGGTGACACTGATTTCTAAATAGAACAAATAATTATTACACGGTTTGTTGACATTACTAATTGTCACATAAATTAATAATTCGTTAATTCGAAATGTTTGAAGTTAGGTGTTCATACAATTGAATAACAAACAGAGGACAACGCTGTGTGCTCATTTTCTCTTCTCTAGACGATAAAATTCTTCAAATTATAAATGCAAGTGTCTGTGTTCAAAGAAAATCCTTTGAATTTTCCTCGAAGTATAATTATATGCCTCCACATTCAATCGTTTCCCCCGATTAATCTCCCGTAATTCTCAACCTTCTCGCGTTTCGCCGTCATCGAATTTTCTCCGATTTCCACGCGAAATCGCTCCGGCTCTAGTACTTTCTTTTCTGGGAGAGAGAATATATATCGTACCTCCGTGGTGCAATCTTAACAGAATTACGAGCGTAATAGCCTCTATTCTGTGCTTTAGTACTCCGGCTGATTTATATCTGGGCTCTTTCACTGAATGAAGTCGATACAAATGACCGCCACGCGAACGTTCTTATCTTCTCCCGTAACGTCGACGTAATAACAGACGCGATATTTTCTTCCAAGTTTTGAACCCATTCGAATCCAAATTGAGCGCCGTGTGCGCGCGCGTAAGTCCTCGCGTATTCAGATAAATAAGTACATTATATAAGCGCACCGCGCCGCTCGAGCGCCGATAATACGGCTTTTAATTCCTGGGAACGTTCGCCGGGGTAATTTTTCTCCTCTTCCTTCCCGCGCGAAGGAGGGAGGGCCACGGTTGGCTGTCTGTGAAAAATAAACGAGCCCGTGCAACTTGGCGCAACGCCGTTCCGAGCCATTAAACTTGCACGCGGCAGCAAGTTTTTCGAAGCTGCGCGCATGCACTCTCCTCGGGCGCGAGAAAAAGAGAGAGAGAGAGAGAGAGCTCGTTGCACGCTACGGCGATGCACACACGCGAGAAGCTGTGCCGTGTGCCCGTCGTCGGGGCTTTCGATATTCCGGCGCGAGTGCCGCGCGGAAAAAGCCTAAGCACTACCGTTATTGATGACCGTCGTGTCGAACGGACCACGTTGATTTATCGGCGAGAGAAAGAAATATTTCTCCGGAACGCGCGGAACGGAGAGAGGCGGAGATACGACGACGTAGTAGGTACCGCAGGTGATACGCCAAGGCGGAAATTTACGATAATATTTGCCGGGGCCGGACGAGCCGCGAAATGAAATTTCCACGGTATGGCGGTTTACACTTCTCTCGCGACGAGTCGTTTCGCGCGAATTTCACGGCGCAGTCGCGATTTCAGAAAGAAATCATGTCGCGTCCGTTGCGAGAAGAAATTAAATTTTTGTTCACCGATAAATACATACATTTGAATCTGGCACTTTTACGCGTTAATTATGCGAAACATATATTGGTTTCGATGTGAAAAAGAATATTTCTCTACCAATGACGATAAATATAACACATTAATATATTTTACAAAAATATGTTTTGCTGGGAGAACGTAATTTATATGCAGTTTTCTCTCGTTATAAATAAAGCACCATTTTTAGAAACAAAAGAAAAATAATACGAGCGCGGCACACAGGCAATGTGGGGAAAATAAATATTGTTTTGTAAAGTCCGTTAATTGAAAAGAAGGATAAACGCGGCTTATTCCAGATTGGTTTGCTCTCGGTGCACGTACAATGGTCCGACGCGCATCTTGTCGTCGTCGCTACAGTGACATGATGTTGAACGCACACAAATATTCTCAGACCTCGTTCCGGCCGGCTCGTCGCTGCGCCGCAAGCTATGACGAGTGTGTATTCTAACGCCGTGAACAACCATTTCCTACGACGACGTGTGCCTAGCTAAGGTATATTTACTCCGAGCTCTCTCTCGATGCAGCCCAACGAGTAGCTACGGAGACGCTCGGAGAGATCCTCGACGAAAACTTGTTAACCGTCGGCGAGCTTAAGCCACTCGAAGGCTTCGCCTTCCAATTTCTCGTTTGTCGTCTCCGGCTTCGAACTCACGACGGTCGTCCCTCTCTCGTAACTCCGTTCCCTCCGGAAGATCCGGTTGAAGCGACGTAGGAGAGGAAGCCATCTCTCTCTCGGTATCATACCGAGTAGTCCTTTGATGCATTTACCGCGAGCGTCGCGCGCAAGTAGTAATACTTCGCTTCTCTCTGGCTGACTTATACCAGCGCTCTTTCACTGAATTAAGTAGATACAGTCAGAGCGCGCGCGCGCTCTACTTTACGTATATATATTATGTATATATATATATATATATATATATATATATATATTCTCTCTCTTTTTCTAAAAATACTACTAAATAAAAATCGCATCTCTTTGTATTATATTTATATTATTCTTCTTATTTCGTACTTCCTTTCTTTAGCTTTTCTCCAGTCAGTTCGAAGAAATCCTTTATGTGAAAGAGCGAAGCTTTAAATTTATGTCGAGCGATCCGATGACGCGCGCGGCGCGCTTTAAATAGACGATAAAAGAAAAAAAAAGTAGCTGACTCGAACGTCAAAACTTGGGGCGTATACCACGACCGTAGTAAAAGTCCGCGTAATGATATATGGGAGTTCGAGTGTCCGCCCGCATCCCATCGCGCCGCCGTCGTCGTCGTTGCACCGATATGAAGCGTTTCGGTGAAAATTGCATCAACGATAAAATTTTGTATACCGAGATGAGAGGCTTCTGAGGATCCATCATGGCGCCCGTGTCGGTTAAGTAAAAGTATCTCCACGGAAATTGGATCGTCGTTGCCGTCGACAACGATAGCCGGATGATACCTACTTCGCGTGACTGACCAAAATTGTCTCTCGGTCGAAAGGCATTTTTTCCTTGTTATTTTTTCTTTCTCGCGCGAGTAGACATTTCTTCCCGCGCCGCGTCGTGGGATTCGTCATGAAAGGACATTATGACTTTTCGTTTTGTGAGAAATCTCTAAAAAACAAAAAAAAAAAACTGAAACACGAAGAGAAACGTTATTAGAACGTGTTACGCTCGGAAGGAAAACCGTTTTAATGATCCCGCGGAACTGGAATAGTTTCCGTGTCACGATAAACGTCTCTTTTCACGCTCACGGCCATTATGTGCCGGGAGATTTATCATCTTCAATTCTAAATGTGCCGTTCTCAGCGCGTGCACGAGACGTTCCGCTGCACGTAGAATATCATTTTCAAAAATGATGGCACGCGCTCTCCGAGGAAAATTGAATCATATTTTATTTTCTACAGCCCGCTAAACTTCTAAGTCACGTAGCGCCGAGAGTCTGAGTTTCGAGTTTGGGCCTTCTAGTCTTTTCATCCCCGGCAACGAGAGACGGAGACATTTTCCCGGCGACGTCGACATTGCTTAATTTCAAAAGTGACTCACGTAGTGGGTGACGCGAGTCTTGATGAACCTCAAATTTTTTTTAACTACTTTGTATTTTGGACAGATATAAAACTAATTATTCTTTTTTTTTTTTACGCGTTGCACGATATTTTATTTCTGATACAATTATCCTGTTTACTCTGTGGCGTTGTGTCGCGTCAAGCATTTCGTTCTATTGACGCCGCGCGAAGGCACGACTTTGTGTGTTTTATATCAGTTCGAAATCAAATGGACACGGGTTGCGTATATTCGTTCTCCTCCCGTTAATCATCCGAGCGATCTTCGTCATCATGTTCGTCGATCTGCTGATCGCGACGCCCGTTACAAATCAAAGTCAGGCAGGATGGAGAGACGAGTCGTGCGCGTTCAATGTCGAACGAGACGGCTTACGGGAGGAAGATGCGACGTGAACAGAGACGATATATGCACCCGGAGGACATACATGCACAGAGGTTGGGACACACGGTGCCGTTCCTTGTTTAAGTGGACCCGGGTGAACGCGTTCATTTGATATACAGCTAATTAGAGATCGAAATCTCGACTAGTCGGGGTGTGTGCGTTCTGCTTTGAAACCTGTCGTGTCCGTGAGGTTAATACACTCGTTAACGAATATGCGTGTTTGTATGTTTGTAAATATAGATGGCAAATGCAACCATCTCGTCACCTATCGTTAGCTACCACCCGGTAAATGAAAAACAGAGAATTCCGTAAATAATAAAGTTTTCTCGAATAAGGTGTTTAAAAATATTCGAGCAAAATATTGAAGAAGTCTCTTCTTGTAATATGTCGTAATTAAAAAAAAAAAACATTAAAAAAGAATTATATTTCACTATTTTATCTTGTTCTCGTTAAATAGATCTGGCAGCAGCTAATTTTTCCTTGATTGAAATCGTTTTTTAATCCTTATTTTTGCTAAAACGTGCTGCCTGCATTCGTGCTTACTTTTAGCGAATACAGATATTCCAGGAAGAGAAAGCTGATTGAAGAGCAGTTAATTGGAGATCGGAATTTCCATCCCTCTTTGAACGTGGTATTAATTAGCAGGCGAATAAAAACGATCTAACGTGTTCGTATTCAAAATCGTATCTGAAACGTGAATAGAATGTTCTATATATTGACAATGACGCGTGTGTGACTATACATGTATATATATATATACGCTATATATCTACTCTCTCTCGTTACAATAAAGTTAAAATAAGAATTCTTGCAGATATCGTGTTCGCGCAAATTGCGTGTATTTTTATGTCCGTAGAGAGTAGAGACTCTTCCGAATTAAATTCACGACAAACATAGAATTCTCTATGATGACAGTTTTGAATGCATCGCGCACAAATACGCGATAAGCTTCTTTCGCACGTACACACACACACGCGCGCGCGCGCGTTCAGTGGAAGGCAAAATCGGATGATTGTGTTCAACGTTCACCTTTCAGCTTGATATACAGCTAATTGGAGATCTGAATCTCTCGGAGATCGTATCCCGCAGCGCCGAAGAGAGGCGCGTAGATGTGCGGCAGCGTTTTGCGGCATCGCGCGCACCAGCGTTTCTCAATGTTGCCGAGTCGACGTCAGCAATCGTCGAACGCTACTCGAATCTTTCGTTCAAAACATTTGAATTCGAACTTTTGACACTTATAAAAAAAATATGCAATATCGATATCATTTAATAATTCGTTAAAAAGATGTTGGAAATATTAACGAGGTTTAGTTCACGCGTTTCGAGTTTGATCGACATCTCGGAGCTAAGCATGTAACATTTTTTTTGAGTTCATTATGAATCTCGCCGATAACAGAAAGCCTTGTCGTAGATTGAATTAGATGTGGTATTGATCGATCGAAACGTCGAGTTGAGAAACCCTGATGTATAGCATGCCATGGCGCTTCTGGATTTGCGTCTACGTGGGAGCCGGGCACCTGCACTCTCGCGTAAAACACGTCTCCGCGATCCCTTCGACAAAAGAGGAGGTGGGAAATGGAAAGGATCCGGGCAAACTATAACTAAACCGCGCCGTCTCTCGCTCGTATAGTGCTCTATAAATTATATAATATCATCCGGCGGATGGAACCGGACGCGCCATTTCGCGCGTTGCTTTTTCACACATACGCACACACGACGATGTGTCTGTAACCTATATATACCACATCTCGTCGTTTCTTCTCTTGGATGGCGCATCCACGCTGTGCCATCCATTCTTTTCCCGCTGGCTGGTCCATAAAGCTCGCGAATCCGTCACCTCGTGACGCGAATTATCGATTCTGATCGCTTTCATAAGACGTCATCGCTTATCCAAACACATTCTCTTCGAGATCTCGAGTTTTTAGAATACATTAAGTAAAGATGCGTTCGCGATTGAATAGCGCGCGAGATGAGACCGATCGCTAATTGATTTCACTATTACTTAATTCTGTTTTGAGAATCGAATGCAGCTTGCGGATTAACACGCTCGTCCGTCGGTTTCTCAGTTGCGTGTTTTACTCGCGCGCGAGACTGTCGGCTTCGAGATATCGCGGTCGACGATTTTATTATCTTCCCCGGCGGGCAAAGTTGGAAAATCGCGGCTACTCCGGACAAGACGGAAAAGAGAAAAACTTTCCGTCGCGCGGTTTCGGTAAAAGAAACAGTACGCGCCGCCGTGCAGCAGCGACTGCTCTGCGACCCTCCCCACGCGAGATGCGTAACTGCATCGAGACCTTATTGAGTTTTCGTACTTTCGAATTCCGACCGCCATCGGCGAACAACGGCGACGTTGAGGCGCGCGCGAAACCCGGGGGACGAAGAATTTGCTTTTTAAATTTTCGTTCTTTCGCCCGCGCGCGACTATTTTCCGTAGCTGCGATCGTGATGAATTTTGCCGGTTTGATATTAGTTTCATGTCCTGTCGCATGCGTGCGCGTTATTTCGAAAACACGGATTTTCTCTTTTTAAATAGATTGCGAAAGGCAATCTAGTTAATATTTTAATAAATATAAAAAAATAGCGAAAACTTAAAAACTCGAGAAAAACGAAACAAGATTTCAACGATAAATTTTATATAAAAAAAAGAAGCTGTTACATATATGTACATAGTAAACACAAGAACCAGGAAGAAAACAAATTGCACATTTTACACGTTCGCGCAATTCTCTTTATCGGCGTAAGCTATAATTTCCACAATTACGGGACAGCTGTCTTCCTCTTTCTCTCGTTACGCCACATCGGCTAACGGAGACGCCAGTTTCTCGTTGCCGTAGTTGATCGAAATGGGATTCCGCTTTAATGCCAGCTTCGAATGCTGAGCTCCGATCGGACGATATTGCAATTAGGCTCGTGACAGTCGATCGAATGTCGGTACCGTCCCCGTGTACACGCGCGAGCCTGATTTAGGCAATTTAGATCGCCGCAGTTGCGTGCTTCGCAGCCTTTCAGCTGTCAGTTCTTCGCCCCGATGAAATGGCGAAATCGTCGACGCGTCTCTCCGATCGGTTTTGCCCGCCAGCGATGTGAAACAACAACGACGGCGGCGACGACGACGACGACGACGACGACAACGAATGAAAATCCGAGGCCGGGAAAACTTCTCAGGAACGAGCTAACGAACGAACTTCCGCCAGGCGTATCGTGCGGCGACAGAGTCAAGATTTTGTAAGGAAACGACAGCGCGTGTTGAAAATAACAAAGCGCGATAATTTTTCACCCTCTTCTAAAGTTGTCGTAACACAAACGTACGCGTTAATAACTTTCGTCACTCGTCAAGTTTATCTACGCAAGCCAAGGCGAGACACAAAAGAGCGAAACGAAATATTGCTATCGCCTGAATCTCTCTCTCTCTCTCTCTTGCGCGCGCGTTTTTCTCGTTGTCCCCCTCAAAGCGTCATCAAGCGACTACTACGGCGAAAACTCGTGCGGTGACGGCGAGAAACAAGTAGCGAGGAAAGTTATCTCCAAGTGCTGCGTCGTCTCGAGAGAAAGCGGTAGGTAGGTACGTACCTGCTCATCGTGGAAGTGGCGAGACTCGACTAAAAGAGCTCCGGGATTCTCAGAGATGAAGGAGATAGCTTGAGAGGAAAGGAGACGATCACGTGTCTTTCCGACCGAGGGAGAGGACGCGGAAAAACTTGGGATGAAAACTGATGGCCGACGACGAAAACATGTGAACGCACGGGAAGATCTTAACATCTGCCTTCGCGTCGTAATAAGGCCGTTCGTCGGCCTTAAAGCGGTCGCACGAATCGCCTAAGCGAATTAAAAGTACGAAGGAGTTCCGTCTTCTTTCTTCCCCGTTTCTCCGACCCTCGTCGTCGTCGTCTTCATCGCCGTCGTCGACGACGCGCGGAGCGAAGCTGGAAAAGTTACCCGGCTACGTCCGCCGTATTGAAGTTTTTTACATCCGCCGAGATAATCTGGCTTAATTAATTTAATTCTGAGGAAGACGAGGAGGAAGGCTACGACCTTTTCGTTCCCCGTCGTCTCGCTTCGTTATCGTGCCTCTCTCCCGGAGGAGAGGAAGGTTCTCTCGCAACGACGAATATTTTATTATGCGAAAGCGATTTTATGAGACGGCACGCTGACTCTACCTGCGCGCGATGTAACGGTTGTATTTTAGAGAGAACCTTCGTTTCTCGCAAGAATGCGCGAGGAATGACATCAAGGTAATTTAGACGAGTTTTCTTTTTTCCGCCGTCGAACCCGCGCGGGACTGTGTGTATCGAGGGAACGCGACGTTAATAAAAGAGAGATGTTTCATCAAAAAAAAAAAAAATTCTTACAATATCTAGAAATAATAATTAATATCGTTAGAACGAGGTTGCGTGCAATATAGCGCTCGCGTGCATGTACATAGTTTTATTACAGCGCGCAGATAGAAGTGAGCAATTAAAATTACGTTCGGAATCGGATGGACAGGTATCGGAGATCGATATATCGGAATCTCGTTCTGACGTAATTATTTTAATAACGCAGGTCTTTTCATTTTCCTCTCTCGTCAAAAAGTCCACAAATCTATCTGTTTTCACAACGTTCCCCGTGACAAATCTCATGTGTTAAAAAAAAAAAAAAAAAAAAAAAAAGCGCGCGTATTTACATCACGATATTTGCAGACTAGGAGAACGCTTTTTTTTAACATATTTTTTATTGATCGAGTTGTATTTCCCATTGGTTATCTTTATATTTGCTGCGAGCTTATCTAGCCTGATATTTTCCGACGTTTTCTTCATTCTCGCGCCAACTTCCCAGACCGGATGCGTAGTGTTTTTTCATAGCTCAGATCTATTTTCACATTTTGGGAAAAGCCTCCAATCGAAAGCTTGCAAATTCAAATTTTCCATCGGATATTATGTCGTTTATTATTCCGAGTCGCGGTAGTGACGCGGATTACAGAGAGAAAGAGCGAGAGGAGGGGGAAGGACGAGCACAGAGAGGAGTTGGTTTCGCACCCCTGTATATTACGCGCCACATCGCGTCATATTATAACGGTAAAAAGGCGTTATACGAGCGTGAAAAAATTCCGTTCCTTCCGTACGTTCGCATATTCCGCATTGTGCGTGAGTCTCATATTCACACACGTACACATACAACGAACGACGGTAACAGGTGTGAAAAGCTCATAAAAGCGAGGCAGGCTGCACGGCGAAGAGACGGCGAGGGGAGGAATGGGAGAGGGGGAGGGATCCGTGAGTGCTTCGTACACTAATAAAATATCGATAAGGCGTCTGAGCGCCCGGTCTACTTTTATTATTCATATTCGGGCGAGAAAGCTTACAATTATAAATCCTGATTAATTTACTTTTTTATCGGTTCATCAAACATTTATGATGGATGAAGTTTCCGAGCGAAGTCCACGGATGAACGATGTTATAAATCATGCAGTATCGGGAATATATATCGCTCGGCTGGTGCGCAGTATGTATTTCAATCAATATTTGCACCAAAGAGATTAGCAAAAAAAAAAAAATATGAAGCAATATGCGCACAATCTCGTTATGTACGAACTGCAGCAGCAGCAGCAGGAGCGTCGTATCTCTCGCGCGGGAGAAGAGAAGCGGAAGAAAAACACAAAACGCGGGATTGAAAGTGGGTCGAGAGACGGCCGATGGGCGATGATAAACGAGAGAGGGCCAGAACGCGGCGAGGCGAAAGAGAAATAATGCGATTCTTGCGTGCGCGTTGCTCGAAGACGCCAAGGACGCGCTTGAAGGCTCGCAGAAAAGATGAAGAGAAGAAGAGCGGAGAGGAAGACACCAAAAAGATCTTGACGAGCGAAACGCGATTGGGGGAATCTCGAGACAGGCTCTCTCTCTCTCTCTCTTGCTTCCTCTGTTCGCGCGCGGTAATTTGTCAGCCGGACGGAATATACATGCCGAGAGATAACGGCGAAGTTTCGCAGACGTTCCGAAAACTCGTGCTTGACAAATGTGCGACTGGCACGTCGCGCTTTCGGAAAACGCGCGTTTTGTTATGCGTACAAATGGCGATCGCGACACACGGGGGGGGATCGCGTATGGATAAGCGTGCTATCGGGAAATGGGATGATCCGAATGCTGCGGTCCCGGTGCGGTCTCGAAGGAACGTGATGACCGAGTCGAGCGAACTCATATAATGTCTGCAATTTTATCGCGAAGACGATATTCGTTTTATTTTAGTTTAGTTTTTTTTTTTTAATTAAACCGCAAATATCTCAGGTATTTTTGAATAACATCTGGCTAGACAATTTTCGCACATTACTCTGATGGCAAAAGATCTCTCTTATAGCAATGCGTTCGAGAAATCAACAGTATATGGAAAATTTATAACTGAAAATAAAAAAAAAAACCGAAAATAATTCGCAACATCGTTGCGCAAACGACGAAATCTATATGATATGCACATTTATAGCTCGCAGCGAGAAATACTGTGCGTAAACAGTATATTACAGTATATATTGCATAAAACGCAACGGCACATTGTGGACTGATATATGCGTCTCAACGCGCGCGCGGTGACTAATACACCAGCACAAAAATAAATATTTATTTGTTATTTATAGTTATACATATAAAACACGTATTTTAATAAAAACTCGTGTTAATTAATGTGACGCTCCGCGCGAATATGTGTTTCTCTAATTATACGCGCGCGTACACACACTGTCGACTGTATGTAGGTCGAGCATTTTACGCGAGAGATGCGACAACGAGAAGAAGAACTGAAGAATCGGAAAGCAGGAGAGCGGATAGTCGGAATTGCTTGTGCGGTTATTTGCAACTCTCACTCCCGTTGGCGATCGATTGTTTGCGAACGTGTTTACGATGCACTAACAGTGATCAAATAATTCGCTAATTACATTCATTAAAAATCGTCATACATATAACACACAAAAAGATACGGCGAGGAAATGCGATAATATTCGAGAGAGCGAACGCGAAATTTTTATTCTCGCGAAATGAAAAGACAGAGGCGCGATTCGTCACGTCGCCGGAGGAGTGTCCTCTGATTACGACGATGACAAATGGCAACGTGGGAATTACGAAATGAAGGTTTAATAAGGTATGAGTCGGATCGGGAGGCCGCCGGTCACCGCCATCGCGCTCCCCGCAGTAATTAACAAATCCAATTTTAATCGACGGTTCAATTCGCTCGTCCTGCCCGGCCGGAAACGCACTCACGCGAGCCGCTCCGTACATGCAATCGTCATATCAGCACGTAAAACTGATTAGCGGTTCCCCTCGCGACGCAATTATCTCGCGCTGTCCCGAACGGCTCGTTCCCATTTTGTCACCCCGAAGTAAACAAAATTATAATGCGCAAACAAAATAAATTCTTTTGTCCGCAATCTACGGTTTTAGTTAGCGCTCGGCTGGTGACAATTGAACTCGTCGTCTGTCGTTTAGGCTATTTTGCAACACGGTTTCTCTTTGGAGTGTGTTATTTTTATCGCAATTGCACGCACAATCTTCATTTCTGTAAAAAACTGTCAGATATCGATTCATTGGTAGATTATGTTCCACATCGCGCGAAAAATAAGCCGCCAGATCATAATACATCGGGGGGAGAAAAAAAAACGAGACAACAACAATATCCAGTTCTCGTCCCACCGGAGCTGACCTCTTAATTACAAATCGCGAGCGTTCCTCCCACGGTGTCGTTCCACATTTCGCTTTCCCACGCGAAAGAGAAAAATCGGATAACGCGCGCTGCGGTGTGTGTGTGTGTGCGCGACGATCTACGCGCGTCGCGTCACCGAAAATCGCCACTCGAATTGGAGCATCGTATCACCCGCATTTGAAATTCCTATTCACGAGCGCGCACGTTTTTCGACCTTCTGTGTGCGGTTCGAAAATCGGCTCAATCGAAAAATCGAATGGACGCGCGGGCAAAGCGCGCAACGTATATCGCGCGATTTGCTGGATTGTAAAACAAAGCGCGACGTTCAACACGCTGGTGCAAGCATGCAGGTAGTGGCGGCCGGCGGTGGCGGATAGTTTTACAATTTTTTTGTTCCCCGTTAACTGCGTGTACGCAGCGTGCACGGTTAAGTTCGCCGTGTTGTAACACAAACGCATGAAAAAAAAAAAAAAAACCTTACCCATCTCTGTATAATACGCGAAAATATAATTCAGTAATGGCCGTCTTTCATTTAGCGCTTTGCATCCGGAAACAAAAAAAAAAAGTGAAGTATTAAAAGCTGCGTACTCTCGAACGCGCTGGCATGATACGGATAAACACGATTTATTCCCGTGTTCGTGTAACGGGCGAAGTTGTATCTTCGTTTTCTCTCGCGTTGTTTTAATGTATATTAATTGTGTGTGTGCGCGCGCGGAGGTTTATTTCAAAGTATTAAATTTTTGAAGTATCCGACATGTATATAAAAAGCCATTTCCGCGCTCGCAATAGTTTCCGTTTCCCACGAATACGGCCTTTACACGTGTAATACCTTCGATCTATATACACAGTGGTCGTTTTCACACGAGGACGCGAAGACGGATTAGCGCACGCGGCGCTCTAAGCGTCACATGCACGTGCGCGTAATTGTGTAATCGCGCGCTAGTTGACGGGCACATCGACGGGCGATATATATATTTACAGTTTATTGCCGCCGTGCGTTTACGCGGACGATATTACAGTACGGACCGCTCTCTCTCTCTCTCTCTCTTTCTCTCTCGTTTTAATGGATGCCGAGATTGCGGTGTACCGGTTGTTGCCGCGCGCGGCCATTTCGCCATTGGTTCGGTAAATTAAATTTGATCGGTCGAACTACATTTGTGCATGTGATAGATGCGCGCATATATATTTTGTTCAGAACCCCCGGACACTAAGGCTATACGTAATGTCCTGTGATGTACGTATTAAAGTATGATCGATTATAATTTCCGATCGCGGGCGTACGCAATCACGATCAAACACCTATATACATAGATCTGCGTTGCGTTCCGTCGCGTGTGCATTCAACGCCTCCGGTGATTCAACGTAACCGACGTATATACATTTGTAATTTTATGGTAATGACAGTTAAACAAAATTATTAATTTTAATTGTTGTGTTTACACAAACGCGATACAATATACACATGTAGTTTAAAAACAAAGGTTTACCGCGCGCATAACAGCTTTCGTAAACACGATAATTCACTTATCTCATCACGTACAAACATATGTGTGTTTCGCAGAGCGCCACATCTCCCAATGCCAGCAGCGATGCTCTCACGAAACAGCTGGAATTCATCCAGCAGATAATCCAGCAAACGCAGCAACAGCCGCCGTCGACAACCACGCAGCAACAGCAACCGCAGCAGCAGCAACGAAGTACCACGTCTTCGACAGCGGTAGGCACGCAGATACAAAAGACACAAAAACCGTCCATCAAATCCACCGCCTCGCCCGGCAATATCTCCAGCAATTCCGGAAGCGGGAACGCGACCAGCAACGCGAGATCGAGTCCGAAGCCGAAGATCTGGAGTCAGGTGAGAAAATGAAAATAAGAAAAGCCAACGTATTAGTTTTTTTTTACACAGTATATTTTTTTTCAATTCGTACCGACAACGTATATTCGAACCGAGCGTATATGATTGCGTAGTTAAGTAACTTGTGTTCGGTGCTTATTAAAAAGTTTTTAACAACAATCTTATCATATACTCGCTAACAATAAGACGATTTTTTTTCTCTCTTTCTTGGTTGTCATCTCAATTATCTCGATCGAAGGATGCCGTATCGATGAACGATCGGCGATCCATCCGGTCGACGGATGCGTCCAGAGAAAACCGTGCAGTTCGTACATTCTCTCTATACGACTTTATTACGCGACGCACACAACGAGATCGTACGAGATATAGCGGATACCGAAAGCAATAAGTCTGAAGTACCCCTGGACTGCTTTCCGTTGAAAGGGCCCTTCTTCCGCATTAGGCAGAAGTATTACCGGCCCGTGTCCAAGATATCCCCGTGTACACGGCTCGTTGGAACTCGCCGTAGTAATCTTTTGTGCGGCGAATACACCGCAAATCGCATTACGTATCGCGGCCGGAACGGATACCCAGAACTCGTAATCCTCCGCGCCCGCCGACGAGGACTCGTCGAATATTATACGGAAACGCGAAACACAGCGAGATATCCGCGCGCGTGACGTCCCTTTGTACGGAATTCCCGTTCATTTTCTAGTTGAAGCACGCGCGCGCGCGCGGGAGATAGGCGGCCGCCACCATTTTCCGAATCTACGGACTGTGTTGGGAATGTCATAAAGTAAACGAGATCGAAATGATTTTGATGTGTGTTGGGAGAGAGAATTGAATTAATTTATATCAAAGTAATCTTTTTACGAATTTTACGCTCCTGAAGGTATTGACACAGCGCGCGCGTGTGTGTCTGTAAAAATATTTAAAAATATATATATTGCACACGCTTATATTCTTTACAATTGTTTTCATCGATTATTCCGTGCTTTCGCGAATATCGCGCGCTATTGAAATAGCGGTCGATTCGGTTCCGCGAAAACGAGTTCACAATACCGCTTCGCGGTAAAACACATTTGCGCGGACACGTAACTTTAACCCATTCTCGTCGAATTACATGGTGTTCGCTTGATAAAATCGCGCGAATCGTTAATTGGTCTCGCTCGCCGGCTTTTATATCCCTGTCCTTCCGGCTGTCCGAATCTTCGGCGATCAAAAGGACGGTGACATCGTGAAAGGGGGCCTTTGAGCGAACCTTTTCACGGTTCGGCGCATCGAACACTGCAGGATTTTCTTCTGACGGTTCTTTTCGTCCTTCGGAGAATGGCGTGTGATTAGCGTGGAGCAGCCGGAAGTCGAATATCTCGCTTTTTCACAGATCCAATATCTGAAGTCTTTTGCTACAACAAGTTTTATGTTTAATTCTTATTAATATATATAAAAGCCCGCTTCTTCAAGATGATCTTTCTCTTTCCATTATCGAGCAAGAAAACCGCAGTTGTATATTTCCTTTCCCTACACACACTGTGACTGTTGACTGATGAGAAATATTAATCGGCGGGTCTTCGTACGCGTCGAGTGTTGGCACAGGGAACTCGCCTCTTCGACGTACAAACATATCAACCGTATGCCCAGCGCGTCAGCTGCATCGACCCGGTAATGATGACTTAACGTGCCTAGCCTGTCTATAAACTGTTTGCCGTCTCGTTCCTGAATCGTGTATAAAATAATAATAATGCCGTCGTATGTATAGCTGGCGATTTTAAACACGAGTTGATTAAGTGATTGCTTCAGTGATTACTCCATTAACGAACGTATTATCTTATTAGCAACTGGCACGCAAACTGTAATGGCTGTCGTAATAACGATGTGGCGACCGATGACTGCACGGTTTATTACGACCCGACCACCACGACTCTATAATGAAGTAATATTATACGTTTGCCGCCTATACGCGCATCGATCGCGTATTTCGGGCGCAAGAAAACGCGCGCGCAGTTCATCATCGAAGATTCCCGACTCGCTTGTATTTCAGCGCGTTTTTCCGCGACGGGACCCGTCGCCAGCGCGCACCTCTCCACCACCTGCGCGGTGTTCTCCGCCATCTAACTTCATTACGTTAATGGCATAATAACCATTGCGGGCGGCCCGCTTATGCGCCGGAACGTCGATGTCCCTAAACACAGCAAGAAGCGAGCGCGCAGTAAAATCGATCCGATCTCCATTAATATGTATGAGGTCTTCGCCAATGGACGCGGAAGGGCTGAAGGCGCTGGATTGGGAAAAGGAGAGAGGAAGAGGGGGGGGGAAACGAGATGGGGGATATACCGGGGATTCGTACTCTCTTCTTACCACCGCCGCCGAACACAAGCCCGGCGATCGCGAAATGCTCTCGGAAACCGTCGTAATTGCTTAGGAACTCGAGGACGAACGGGATTCTTCGGGATCTACATCGCGATGAAGGGGAATCCCGCATGTAGAGCGAACTCGGCAAACTCGATTTAATTGCGATCCCTTACGCTATTACGTTACGGTTGCGAGCGTTGCCCCATTGTTCGCTTGCACAATGAAAACGCGCGCGCATGCCGAGAGAACATTGCAGGCGGCGAGATGTGCTTTCGCAACCGCCCGTCCTAATCTTTTTTTATTTTTTTAATATTTATTGAGTAAGATGATGTAAATAAGTACAGCATCTGCGCGTTATTCAGCAATTTCCGAAAGAGAAAACATACGCTCGAGGAAGAAACTCCGAAGCTACTCCGCCGTCTCATCGGTAATGCGAGGTGAACGGTAAAAGATGAAGTCGTCAGGTTGTATATTTAGCTTTCTGTGTCAATTTTACGCTCGTCTGTCTATGTGATCACCGTACAGACACGTTCCGACCATTATCCGCGTCGGGGTTTATTATCGCACCGCGAGAATATTTCCCTGCGTGTGTACATTCATGATCCGTTTCGTTCTAAACAGTTCCGACAGACAAATGCGACGAAGGTAAAACACACAGATTCGCGTCACATTTCATTCACGTCACATCGGAAACAACAAAACTTCGTTATGACGTAATCTTATATTCGTCGTCTTATCTGCGACAGAACAAAACGTCTTTTTTTTTTTTTTTTTTTTTTTTAGTTACAACTTGCGCTGCTAGCTACTGCTAGTTGTTACCTTTGCTGCAAATTACATTCCTGCTTCTTCGGGGCCGCTATTGCATCGCAAACAGACGCGCGCGCGCGCGCGGGCGTTATTCATGGATTTGCATTACGAATATCGATGACAAGTCGCCGGGAGTATTTGCAAACATACGGCGCGCATTGTTCACGCCGGTCACATTCTGAGCGCGCGTATAATACGCTAATTCGTGCCGTCCTTCGTGTTCGTCGACGACGACGACGACGACGACAACATGAAACATAACGGCTGCGCGATTACGATGATGCGAACCGCGTGTTAAATCCGATTATATTTAGCCTTCTTACACTGGTGCGATCCACATCGTAAACATGTCCGTTTGTGACAGTAAATTTTACACCTGTGTGTGTGCGTGCGTGTCTCCGCGCACGATAACGCGCATGCGAAAATGCATCCGGAAGGCAGCGTCGTGAAATTTCGCGTGCGAGTCGCGTCGCAAACACGCGATTATCTTGGATTTATGGATTGTGACATGAAGCGCGCGCGCGTCTCGAGCAAAGGACAGCACGAGGAAACGTGTGCAGAGAATCTCGTCGTCGGTTGCGAACGTAACCGACGGGTTCTTAGTCATCTCGCGACGATGAAGCCGCGAATAGTGCAATCTCGTGTACAGCCGCTTTGACGTAGCGCGCGCTCGAGGGGTGCGCGTGTCATCTCGTGTACAGGCTTGCACCGCATCACAGAGCACTTGGTCTTATACATGTCATTACATGTTACGTTTAAACAAAAAATATATATTACAATTTCATAAGCTATAACTTGTTTTTGTATTGAAAACAACTAATATAAATTAGACGTCACGTCCGACTGATTGCACAAAGCAGGAGAATGAAACTTTTTTTGCACAAATAGTACTCGATATTTTCTTCGTAGATCTGTTGATTCTGTGGTCCGCGTAACGCACCTTTACGTTATAATTTATATTTCAGTTATTTTTATTTTGTCAAAAGTAATTAAAATTTTACTCAATTATTGTATCTCGTCGAGAAAAGATATCCGGTGTGTGTGTGTGTGTGTGCGCGCGCGGGATCGAAAGCACGAATAATGTCAGGCGTGTCTCGCTCATGTGATCTTGACTTTTTACGAGTTTTTCAAGCTGCGTAGCAGAAACGGCGTGTTTTCCTCGGATACGACACACACATCCCGGCGATATCAAAACCGGTACGACGTCGTAACTGTACAACTGCCGGGTTATAAGCTTGGGTTCCGAGCCACTCTCTCGCGGCAGCTACTTGTTACTTACGTAAATATTCGCATAACACACGTGCGCGTTCCGTAGACTTCGGTTCATTACGTTTATGAGATGACACGCGTACATATATTAAACGCAGGAGTATTAAATGCGCGCGCGCGCGCACGCGTTCATATTACTTTAGTATAGGGCTAAAGTGTCAAATGTACGGCACTTGCTTCTCGGATATACAGAAACGTAGACAGTTGTTCGCAAAACACATTCAACTAAATTTCTGTCGTATCTCTTCCACGTCTACTTCCGACACGAAATTTGGTCTAAAATTGAGCTTACATCGAAACACACTGTTGCGCGTCTCCTCGCTGCGCGGTATAAATAATTTAACAGGTAACTCCGCAAGGATGTAATCTGTATCTTCGCGAAATTGCGGAAGTCTAAAAGTTGAGCTTCTCAATTATGAAAGATCGCTGGTACGCCGCTCATTGTTACAACGGCGGTCGGAATATAGTAAGGGCGGCGTTGTATTTGAACGAGAGTTATACGGGGATGTTTCGTTAGCTCGCAAAAAAATTGAAAATTTTTACACGATCGCTCGCAGCCAGACGAAAAACGGAGAATTATTTTAATTAGTTTCGCGTAAGTAAATTTAACCTGATATGCAGGTTTTTTCGCATTTTAAAATGATACAATGACAAACAAGAAAGCGCGAAAGCAAATGAAATTAATTTACAATCACGACGAGGAACAGAAGGAAAAGATCGCGCAGAAAATCCTGGTCAAGTTGAAGCGGAGTCTTCGAAAGCTGCCGCATTACATGCAACGTGGCAATAAACACAACATCGCAAGAACACGTCGCGCTTTTTTTTGTTTTCTCCCGCCGCGTGCGGATGTGAATTTACATGGACCATTTACAACGCGCGTCCCGTTGAATTGAATTAGAATTTCAAAGCGGAACGAGTAAGGTATATGTGAGAGCGAAGAATTTGTTCGCGAAGGTGTAGAATCATCGCAGCGCGCCGCGACTCCATCCGCGTCTTCGTGAAGACATTCGGAGCTTACATCGAAACACACACGCCGCGTTTTATGCGGCCGCGCAAATAAGAATTACGGCCGGTCGTTACCGACATCGTGGAGGGAAGTCGAGGACGCGCATATACGCGCGCGTACGAATGTCGACGCGAATAAACCCCCGAGTCACGCGAAGAACTCGAGTTTCCCCCTTTCTCCCCCGAGCGCCAACACCACCGCCCCACGATGCTCTGCTGTCGCGGTCGTTTGCGCTATCGTGAGTTTATGTCGTCGGTTGCAGGTTACTGCGTCCCGCTCGCTTCTCCACCGCCATCTCCAACGACAACGGTGGTGGCGACGGCGGAACAACAGCTCACCCCTTTATACGACACGATAGTTTCATCGCGAAACTGCCGCCGTTCGCATCTGTCGCCTTTCCCATTACCGTGCGAGCATACACCGGCTCATTTCCCGCCGGTAAACTCAAGTGCCCGCCCCAATTCGCCCACCCCTCGCGACATTTCTCTTTTACCATCCGACGTCCTTTTCTCCTGGCGATACACCGGCAGCTTATCGCCGTGATTAAACGAAACGAATTACCCTGGCTTTAATCGGCCGTTACGTAGAGACGGTTTGCCGTTGTACTCGTATCTAACAATGTTGTTGTTGATTAGACGTGAACTCTCGAAGGAGTTTATTTGATGCATGGTTTGATGGCAAAATGAGTACATGTGTGTCTTAGTCGCAATTGGAACGTGAGAAAAATACACTGAAGACACTTGACGTAATTGTACGAGAGAGACTTAAAATTAAAGAGACTTCAAACGTGTAAAAAGCTAGGCGAGAGAACAAGATTAATCAAACTGAATGAAAATTTGGCTCGAGATTTGTGTAAATTTTTATCTGTTTTTTTTTTCTTCTATTTCTAAAATTTAATTCGTAAAAATGTAAACCCCTTCGAAACTGCATTCGCGAGCGACCGTGTTGCGCCTTCGTGCGCACGCAATGCAGCAGATCGTACATTCTGAAATTCAGCCGAAAAACGTCGCGGGGAATGTATGAAAATTTCTGAAACGGCATCGGACGTAGTATTATATTCAGGCGAAGAATTCACGAGAAACATTTATTCAGCGAGGTCTCCGGCGAGATGTTCTGGTGTCCTCGTCAAATATTACGTCGCCGGCCGCGTAAGCGCACGCGCGCACTGCACTACCCGTCGCGTTTCCATTAATAAACGCAGGAGAGTCGCGGAGATAAATTTTAGCAGCGGCGTAACACAAAACCGAGCAGCACCGCGCGGGTCTTTGATGCCGAAACACAGAGAGAAAGAGAGCGTTACCGGGGCGTTTTCATAAAATATGACTCCTTTAATAAATCCCGCGCGATGGCTGCTGCGACGGGGCGCGAGACAAGGTCCGAGACGTGATGCACCAATGTACGTTCTCTCCTAAGAAGGAGGACAAAAAGAGAGAGAAAGAGAGAGAGAATGACGTGCTGCTTCTAGCGGCGGAAGTAAAAATTCAATGGCGAGTTTAAATAACCCATCATCAACGGCGTCTTCCGTTTGGTCGCTTCGCAGGGGTCGGTGTTGCCTCCTCCCTCCGTCGCAAGCGAGAAGAGAAAGGAAGGGAGCGAGAAGCAGGTCCCGAAAATCCTCAAGGGTGCGATCGCGGATCTAGACTTGTGCGCTCTCCACAACGTATCTTCCCACCGTTGAAACTCGCCCGACCGGTGTCACGTCCACCCCGTTACGCGAAAGAATTCCAGCGGCCCTTCCGCTCCTAAAGAGACCCCCAGCGAACCGGGAGGGAGACCCCCAGCGCATCTTTCGGCGACCCCCTGCGACTTGTCACGTTCGCCAATGACGATCGAGCTTCGTCGAAAATGCACGCTTTCCGAACCAATCGCTGTTCCGTTAAGACGATCGCATCAATTCTCCTTCGTGAGTCTCTTAGTACGTTGGAAGATCTCCCGATGGCCTTGAAAAATCACAGGCACGCGCGGCCTCCTTCCCGTGTTCCAAATTTTATTGTTGGTTTTATGTGCGCGAACTCGTCGATCGGGACGAGCAGCTGCCTGTTGGCCACGTTTCGCGCCTTTTTTCGTTTCGCGTCGACTCTTTTCTTTTCGGTTTTTTTTTCTTTTTGCTATATTCTTTTCATCTTCTTTCTTTGCCGCACTCGCGTCTCTTCCTCGTGGCTTCTCGCACATATATAACATACCGTTCATCTGTTTGGCCGCGCGCGCGACCACGGACACGAAGTCGTGAAACATCGCAAGGGTTTTTTAAAGGGACAACGCGCGGCGCTTCCTGACTCGTCCTTCCGTTGTTCCTTCCGCGATTCGTCGACAAGGGGATTTAAATTTTAAACCATACCGAAAATGCTAATGTGTTCCCGACATCGCGGTGACCTCGTTTCTTTTCCTGTCTCCGGGTCACGAAAAACCGTTGCCGTTCGCCTTGGCTTTAAAGTGACACGCGCCTTGTCAGCAGCAGATACTGATCATCGCTTCAAAAAACAAAAAAAAAAAAAAAAAGATTCGCGGACATATTAAATTTTAATTTGTTTTTATAACCGTGTTTGCATTCTTTTTCAAATTAATATATCTCGCATATTTGTGCCTTTGATATTTTCTTTTTAAGTCTTTCGTATCGCCGAGTAACATCGCTTCCGAGTACGAGACGGTGATATTACAACGGCGCGCACAAGACATTCCTATCTAGATTAATTAATAATGTATATATGATGTCGGGGAAGAGGGGGAGGGGGAAGGGGACGAATTTTCCAACGGCGTGTAGAATTCTTCGATCGACCCTTCCCGACAGACGCCCGCGTACACGCGGCTGGATCGTTAATGGAAGATGTAATTGGAAAATACTTGGCGCGCCTCTCCCCGTTCAATTCGCCGCCCGTGTTTGCTCGCGATACGCGACGAACCGAGTTATCGCAAGAATCCTGCCTCTATCGGGCGCTATAATCCCGTGGCACGGTGTATAAACTTTGCGTCGGTCCGTTCTTGACGATGTTGCCTACGCTTTTACGTCGGCATTCTCTCTCTCCTCTTGCCGAAGGAGAATCGATGTCCCGATCTTTGCGAAATTTCGCAATATACATATTGCTTTCTATCGTGAGCGAGAAATAAGTGTACAAAAGAAAATGTTACATTGCGTGTACAGAAAATGATATTAGGATAACGCTTGAGAGAGATGATATCGAAGTAAAGGTAGATAAAATATTGTACAAGGGAAAAATAGGGTAAAGTTGTAATTATCGAAAATAAACACATTAAAATTAATTTCTATACTTCGGTTTTCTTCTCGGATTCAATTTTTTCTCGACAAAGTTTCTTTGCGTCACCGTGTCTTTAAAGGAATGTGAAAAAGAAACGCATGTTTACACAACACGTTTCACAGACATGTACATGTACAATAATAATAATTTACCAGACGCATTTGCAGGTCGGTTCTCGTTCACTTATACGACACAAGCGCATTGAATATTATTTCGACCACTTCGCACGATACAGTACGTGTGTCTTGCGTTTTCCTCCCCCAACATAAGCGGCTTACTGGTTTTCACCAATTAGGCATCCGAATTACAAACTTCGTCGAGAGTTGGAATCGTTCCGTATAACGTCGGGACGTCTTCATTCGTCGCGGATATATGCGTTTCCCGGTGAATTGTATTATATTGTGAGACAAAGAACGAGAAGGAGAGTCGGAAGAGGCGCGGAGGGTGGGCGCAAAGGGGGTCGAGGAGATAGGACTTGATGCATAAACGGAGAGCGGAACGTGAGGGTGGCTACAAAGCGCGGCGAGAATACTCTTGAAAGTGAATACTAGTATCCAATTGCAGCTACCTACCGTGTCTCCAGTTGTTCAAAGTGCGTATAACGGACGAGAGAGGTAGGAATTAATTGGCAGGTTGCTTTCAATGGCGCGAGCGCGCGCGAGGAGAGAAGCCAAGAGGAGGTGAAAAGGAAAGGTCTCTCTTTAGAGAGACGAGAAACACAGAGTATACGCCTCCGCTTGTGTATATGTGTGTGTCAACGAAGAATAATTTGTCCCGAATAAGTATATATATATATATATATATATATATATAAATACGAGAGAAATAGATTTGTACTCCGAGACAGAGCTAGAACTGTGAGAAGAAGCAGCAAGAAAAAAAAATTTATATGTCACCGACGATGCAGATGAGATAACTCTTGAACTATTCGAAGCTTTTAATTGAAAAGTCTGACATAAAACTGCGATGCGCCACGTAATACACAACTCTAATACCCTTTTTCACAAGACGCCTTCAGATATAATGCTCTATATGACAATCATTATAATTGCAAAGTAGCGCCAAAGCTAGCATTACTCGTGACTGAAGAGTGTTAGCGTGTTGAGATGCTAATTAGTGGGTTATACTAGAGAGGACATTTACAAGCAAGCGAGAGAAAGCTTTCAGGTGCGCTTTCGAAGACTCTCGGGGCGCGCCTCGCGAGAGTGCTATTTTCCTGAATTTTTGGCAGAACTTCGAGTCCTAATGCTATTCATTAATAACAAGAAACGAAAAGTTTATATGAAAAATCTCGAAAATAATGCCTATTAAGTAATAATTATCTCTCAGTGATAAATTTTGATTAAGGAACGTATAAAAAAATCTCTCGATACATCTTGTATAAAATAAACGAATAATTTAATGTAAAACTAGCATACTTTATTATAAGTGTTCAATTAGACTTTAATTACTTGAAAAATTCTTCGGCAAACAAAAAACACGCGACAGAGAGACACAGGCGGTTGCATTTTATTTATAAATAATATTTCGTAACTCAAGTGTTTGTTATAATACACGCTCATGTGTATTATATCGGTGGATATAGGGGTGATTCGTAAATAAAGAGACAATTGTTCGAATTAATCAGTCGATTCAATATTTATCGGTAGCTTTAATTGCGTCAACAAGTATGCACATATATGATTACTTTCGCAAACAGATCTATGATGTTTCTTGATTTTACGCACAAACATGTTGTCATTTTATATGACCGAGTTTTCTTTAAAATAACTTTTACAAGTATTTCACAAAAGTGTAAAAAGAGATCGAACTCTCTTTCTCTTTCGCTCCAAAAGGATGTGCGCGAACGGGGGCGGGGGAAAAAAATTAGCACCACAAAAGTCCGCGTCACCTGTCGGCGTCTTCTCGATATCGCGACTACGCGAATCGCGCGTGAGAGATGTTCGCGCTCTCTTTACACAACGAGAAACGATCTCGCGGAATTGCGAGCGATTAATTGCGTTCCCGCGAGTCGAGAGGATGCGACGAGAGAAAATAAAAAGAAATCCCGGATTTTAGAGCGCGCGAGCTCGCGCACGAATTCATATTTATTCAAGGTAGAATTAACGACGAGCAAGCCGAGGGGATGGGATAAAAAGCGACCGGCGCGCACGTTTGATCAATAAGTTCGACCAGTTCCACGTCGTCGTTTTTTCTTTTATGGACTTGTTACAAACTCGTGCGCGTAATTATCTTCATTTCGAATTCATGCAGACACACGCACACGACACGTATTAACGCACGCGCGCGTTAAATACACGATCGCTCAAAGACTCCCTTTAATCTGCTTTCTACGCGTATCGGACGCATATCGGGAGAAGCGGAACGTGACACTCTCGGATTATCATAAGACACGCTACGAGCGCATTCGCGTTTGACACTCGCGCGATTTAATTTCGATAGTTTTTAACGTGTCACATTTGGCGCGACAAAGGCGGTCTCATTTCCTCGCCGAACGCCCGAGCGATTTTTCAATTTCGTCCCGAATCGCGTTCGCGAGCCTTCGTTACACGCAAATACAACCTCGTTATTCTCGCCCAAATCTCTTTTCGATGCCGCGATCGAACCGCAAACACGGTAAACTTGGTCGATTTGCGAGAGAAATTTATTAAAAACGACGTCGGGAAGAGAAAAAAACGTGCAATCTATCGTGTCGCCTTTAACGCGTTGTATAAAAAAAAGAATAAAAAAAAACGATATATAAATTTGAACTGCAGAAGGCGTTGATGTAACGTCAATTGCAGTTGCAGCGATAGCATCGAAAATATTATAATAACGACCGCAATCGCGCAATTACTCCGCGTTAAATATCCAAAATAAATTAAAAATAAAACAGACACGGTGTGTATTTAATGAAACAAATGAAACGGACGTTTATTGGCAAAGTTCTATTATCGTGAACTATAGCGTTGGTTAGTTTTCAAAGTTAAATTTGCTTCACAAATTGTATGAAGCGTACGATAAATTACGAGTCTCTCTTTCTCTTTCTATCAGATGTAGAAAAGGCAATTTGTTTTATTTATATAATTGAATTATTTATTTTCAGTTTGTAAATAAAATTGCGATATATATATATATATATATATATATATATATATATATATATATATGTGTGTATTTCGATGTGAGTGCTTCAGTATAAAATAGCCTTTGAACAGAAATATGTCAATATCCAACGTTTACTTTGATATCTGCAATTTCTTATCGAGTTGTCAATAAAAGTCATTCTCGGGATAGTTCGCGTATTCGTTTACTTCGGTGTCGATATTCGCGAGTAAACGAAGAAGTCCGACAAGGAAGGGTGAGGAGGGGGAGGGGAGGAGAAAAAAATCACCTCGTGGCGTCGCCGTAAAAGCTCCCACGCGAGATCGAAACCGCAGCAAACAGAAGACGTCTGTGCGGCCTTAATTAGCTGACGGAAAAGTGAGGAAAAGTATGCGCGGTGTTATAGGAGAACGGCAAACACACGCGAACGAGGGGGAGCGAGAAAGAGGAGAGAGTGAGAGAGACTACAATGATCCGGACGGCTAATGACGTCACGTCGTACAAAGAGCGCCGAGAAATTACGATTGCAGGTGGTCGGGACATTTCTCCGTTTATGTGTCGGCAAATGATTCACAGGAGTGCGAAAGGCATTTAATTGGCGTAAAAATAACCGTCACACGGCAGTTTGATTCACCGCTGTTTTTCCGTCAATTATAATAGATCGTAGTTTGCGAAAAAAAAAATGGCATTGCGTATCGTGTCACGAGAGAATCGAGATCTAATTCAAAGTAATTAAACTGTTTTTGTCACACATTAATAGTTATTATTGTGTGACTATGTATTGTTAAAAAAAAATAACATATTTTTTTCTAAACTACGAAATTTTTTTCTATTTATATCGCATAATGTAATTACACTATGTAGCATATTATTTTAAATATTTTCACTACACACATGTTGTAAATCGGTGACCGCCGTTAACATCATTAGTGCGAACAATATATTCATAACTTTGATTACGCGCATTTTGTTGCGAATGTTTTGCAACATTTTGCGCCTCTGTGCGCGCGCGCACACACATATGTACGCGTGCTGATAATCGTGTTCGTGCGGCTCGTTTCATCGCGCTCTCGTCCAGCGCGATTCTTGTCAGCGCGGTGAATATGTTCGCGAATATACTCGCGCATGGGGTGCGCGACGACGAGAGGCGCCAAAGTGTGTAGTATTTGACGATTTTCAATTTCCTTCGAGCTCGAAGTTCGCTCGCTCTATTTTTCCCCCGTGCGCGAGAGAGCTTTGAATTTTTCCTTCCACCTTCTTAAGCACTCGTGCATACGCGCGGCTTCCGCTCCCTTGAGCGCAAGACTCATTCAACTGCCACCCCCGTGCTCGCAATTGCGAGTTTCCCCGATGCGTCTTTCACAGCGCGCGCTACGCGCTTGGACCCAGCCGATCGGAAGAAACTGGGTCGAGAACGCTGACGTCAGCTTCTTGAATATCGTTCGATTACCGCACTTTTTGATAAGAATGTTTCTCGATAGTTTTTATGTATGGAGTACACGCGCGCGTGCCGACGTTTCGGCAGTAACTCGCTCGCGACCCTATGACCTTCGTGCGATGGTTAGTAGTGTATGTACACGGTAATTAAAAGCTAGAGTATATACTTCAAGATCATCATCGTTCTTCTGTGCGTTTTTGCTAGTTATAAATATTCGAAAAAAAAACTACAGAAAGAGAGAGAGAGAGAGAGAGCGATGATTAATGATTACGCTTTTTTACGAGGCCAGGTTGTTTGCTGAATAAATTATTGGCGTAATTTCTCTGAAAGTTATATACTCGAGTGCACTGTGTGTTAATTAAATTTCAATATCGATATACTCGATATCGAAATGTAAACGCGTGTGTTCCTCCCAATCGCGACTATTTCCAGACGTTATTAGATTTCTCCTTTTGAACTTGACGAGAAGAGAGAGATTTGCCAGGCCCAGAATCCTACCCTTCTCTCTCAACTCTTTCCGCCAGCAACTCCCATAGGAGAGACACCATCCCCGATTACTATCCCCGAATAACCTGTTTACACGTGAACCAAAGAGATCGTAGGGTAGAGAACGAGGAAAGAAACCGAAAACATCAATAGCAAGAAGACATTGTTGCATATGCGTAACGTTTCGGTAGATGTCGTCCAGAAAGACAAATAACAACGTTGATATTTCTTTCTGTTCGCTTTCCGGTTCTGATTCCGCAAGACTCGCTCGCTCGCTCGCTGTATTCCTGCTTTCTTTCGCGCAAAACATTTCCCATTTCCGTGGGGAAAGAAAAACTTGCGCTTTGAAAGTTGCGCTCTATTCACGAGTTTCGCGAAAAACACTTTGAACATTGACGCAATAAGTCGCATGCAGAAAACTCGTCTCGTCGATTTTCGAATATTTGCGCAGCTCTTTCCATATTTACAAGCACTAACGAACTTCGTATTAAACATGTTTCCCATCTCGTGCTTGTGTACGTATGTTAGAAAAATAAAAAGTAGACGTCGAGAAAAACTAATTGAAGTTTATTGTAAATGCAAAACCGATCTCGTTTCCGCGCATTCGGGTTCTTATAACATTTCGGGTCGAGTCGCGCGGGGAGAGCTGGTCGTTGCCCTGGCGATTTAAAAGTTACCCCGAATCGACCGGCAACCCAATTCATCCCCGCGGCTACGACCCCCGTACCTCGAGGATTCAATTCGGCATGCATAATTCCGCGAGCGGGGAGGATGAGCCACGCCGTGTACCATCAGGAAAAGGAAGTACCGGCAGGTTTTCAAGCGCGAAAGGAATTCCCCGACCTCGGAGTGCGTCGGGAGTAACCCCTTTTCTTCCTGATGCGCGCCGGCTTTTCCCAACGACCCCCTGCGAGAACAAAAACTCGCGGGACCGACCGGTCCGGCGCGCGAGAGAGAACGAGGACCGGACACGCAAAGGAGGAACAAACGAAACGCCACATCGAAGATGCGAAGAAGGAGTGGGGCGGAAATGACCACCAGCAGACCTCTCGCGATTTCACGAATTTCTCATCGCAAGTTAGTCGGCCTGTCGTCATCAGCTAAGAGTGTGCAATTGCGAATCTAGTTGCGCGCCCGGAAGTGCAAGAAGAAGTCACTTGAGGCTTCGACGGCCGCGATTTCCGCGAGACCATTATTTTGCGAGTAGCCGAAGCGCAATCACATTTGAAGATCGGTGATAATCGCTAATAAGATCTCACTTCCGTTGAAATTCGATCGAACTGACCTCGCCTGAATCTCACCGTCTGAGACACAAGGGATGATTAATGACACCTAATACCTTCCGGAATACCTGACGGCTATATCTAACCGTCTATACCGTCGATCTATTTCGATCGCGAATCTATAACGTTCTCCGACCGCCATTAGAGTCGTCGCTATCCTGGTTTATTGCTATAATACCGGAAAGAACACGCGAATTCCCGCGCAGAAATGCCCCGGATTCCGTTCGATAACACTCTCGAGCCACGGACGATCGTGTCTCATCGATAAATGATTGATATGTTCGCTGTCTGTGTGTGTGTGTGCCGTTTTGTTTTTTCGCATCGCGAACGCGTTCGCGCGGACAGAGACTCCGCTACATGACATGGATAGATACAATAACGACTGGTACCATCATAATCAGCAGCAGCAGCAACAGCATCATCATCATGACCATCATCATCAACAGCAGCAGCAACATTACCAGCAACAGCAGACGTATCAGCAGCAACAGCCGTATTACAGGCATCACCATCAGTACCAGGCCCAACATCATCAGTACTCGCATCAGCAATACTCGCCGGATTATCTGTATCGGTTTTCCCTTCAGGTAATCCGCGATATCCATCGAACAAAACAGAGCGCGGTTTATCCACCACTTTGTCTTTATGGACACGTCAATGTTCGAGGAAAAAATCGAAAGTGACGCGTTTTTCTGTGTTTTTTTACGAATTTTGTTAAAAATTCAATATCCAAAGGATTGCGGAAAGAAAATT